>JABUQX010006050.1:50000-58872 GCA_015478945.1 Trachelipus rathkii
GTTTACTGCTTTAACTTTCTGCTTTACTGTTTTAACTCTCTGCTTTACTGCTTTAACTCATATATTTATTAACATATACATACCTTAAGCAGTAACCACTTTCAAAATTCAAAATTACTAAGGGATTAGTATGCTTTTGTTTTACTTTTGCTTTATCTGTAAGATCTGGCTTTACTGTTAACTTTCTGCTTTACTGTTTCAATTTCTGCTTACTGCTTTAACTTTCTGCTTACTACTGCTTTAATTTCTGCTTTACTGCTTTAACTTTCTGCTTAACTGCTTATACTTTCTGCTTACTGCTTTAAACTCACATGTTTTACTGCTTTATCTCACATATTTATTACATTAAAGCATACTCTTAAAGAGCAGTAAATCAAGAGTAAAATCAATAGCGCAATTGTCTAGCAATAGAGAGATTAGTATATCTTTGTTTTACTGCTTTACTGATCTAACTCTGCTTCACTGCTTTAACTTTCTGCTTTACACACCTAATCTTTCTGCTTATCTGCTTTAACTTTTCTGACTTAACTGCTGTTAAATCTTTCCGCTTACTGCTTTAAAACATATCTGCATTTAACTGTTTAACTCATATAATTATTAACATTAATTTTTTTATTTGTTTTAAATATTTTATTTTTTAATTATTCATATTTTATTATCTTTGATAATTTATTTTTAATTATTTATTATATTATTTTATTTTAATTATTTTATTATTTAATTTTTTTATTATTATTCTTAGTGTTATTTACTTCATGGATATTGTTATTATTAAGGCTACTTATACGCACATGCACCCACGCATAGACATCTTCACTCTACCATTTACACCTACACATTACAGCACACACACTAACCACAACACACACACAACCACCATTAAGACACTTACTTCTATGACACTTATACACATGTCATTGTTTGACAAGCACATTCCTAAATGACACTGTATATCACACATTCACTCCAATGAATCTTATCACGACATTCACTATGACACCTTACTTTACAGCTTCACACACGATTTACTTACACACAGATTTATTACACACACAGATTACTTGCACACACAGATTTACCTACACTTGCACACAGACAACAGATGTTACTTACACACAACACACACACTGCAACTCATTAACATTAATACGTTATATTTATTAAAACATTTATAGTTTTAATAAACACGTAACATTTATATTATCATTCAAATGTAACTAAATTATTCAAAGTTTCTAAAACTTCTATAATTATATCAATCATTATCTTTGAACCAGAATTTATTATTAACTGTTAATACTTTTTGTTTATAAATTTATAAACAAAAATTTAAAATAACTTTTACTAACATTTTATGAAATAAATAAAATATCATATTCAAATCCATACCTTAGAAGCAATAAATCAGTAATCAGTAGTGTCAGCCCTAGCACCCTCTATCACACCTATCCACGTTTTGGTTCTAATGATTACTGCTTTTACATCATCTTTACCCATGTCAAAGTATAAAATATTAACTAAAAATAAGTCTTCTCTGCTAACATAACATTATTTTAATTAAAATCTTTCTAAGGTTCTTTATTTAAAAAAACAAATATTCCTTACATTATATATTCGCTAGATTGTAGACTAAAATATTTCAAATTTTTTAATTATGTTTTATTTCTTTATTATTAATTTATTATCTATTATCTTATGTAGCAATTGACAAATCCATCTCAGAAAACACAAACAAACTAGCCGCACTGCAACTTAAGATACTAAACTGACTCATCTCCGTAAAATGTGTTGAAGATTATAGTACTGTTATTGGCGTATAAATTTAGGATAATACTTTTTTAGCTCCGGGCGATTTGGAATGAATGAAAATGTAGGAATATTTCAAATGACCTTTTTTCTGTAAAATGTGTGCAATAACTACGTTAGGCCTAAATTTAAGAGATACAGCTTTTGTATCACAGGCTGATTTAAGCCTATAGCAGGTCAAAAGGTAATTCAGTATAGATAATAATTGTTATTATTTATATTTTTTGAAGTATATTTCAAACTGAAACATATTGGATCGGTAAGATCCTTTAAGCGGTAGTAAGGAAACTGATTTTCCTTACGTGTGATTGGTCGGAGTAATCCTTATCTGTATATGACCTCGTATGTGATTGCCGAGAATTATTTTATCGTCTTATGAAAATTAACTTTGTTCTTTAACTTGTACTTACACACACAGATTTACTTATGCACACACACAGATTTACTTTTACTTCAACACACAGATTTACTTACATACACACACAACAACACACCACACCCACACCCCAAACCACACAAAAAAAAAAAAAAAAAAACCACACACATGCACCACGCAACAACTCACCTTACACTAACATTATAAACAGTATAATATAAACATTTTATGTTCTTAATTAACACTACATTATATTACTCATATCAACATATACATTAAAATTATTTAAAGTCTTCTTAACACTTCTATAATATAATTATTATCTCATTGAAATATTAATTTATATTAACAGGAAAAAACTTAATGAAAGTCGAAATATATCGAGGTGGCAAATAACTGGAATAAAAGTGTTACTAGAGAATATTCAATAGAATTATTTTACGTACCTTTAAATGCAAAATACAGCTATCAGTAGGTCAGCACCCCTAGCACCGCCTTAAAACCAAGCTATGCCACGTTTAGTTCTAATGTGACTACTGCTTACATCATCTTTCCATGTGAATCAGTTTAAAATAAGTTCTTTCGCTAACTAACATGAAGATTTTAATATAAATCTTTCTAATTTCTTATTAAAAATAACAATTAAATATAACCTAATTAATATTAATTGATAGATGTTAAGTGAAAATATTTCTAAAGTTTTTTACTTACTAGTAAAGTGGACGTAATCCTATAGTGCCTGATTTTATTTGCCAAAGCCGAGTGTAGAAATCACAATCAACGCCGCACAGTCCTTACAGATAGAAATCTGACCTAGCTTCTGTAAACGTGTTGAAATACATACTTAAAGGTCTAAATTTAGGAACAGCTCTTATTGATTACCCGGGCGATTTTAAAGCCTAAGACAAAGGTTCAAAGTAATTCAGTAAATACGGACAAGAATGAGAGTCTCACTTTATAATTAATATTCAAAACTGATTATTACTAATTAGCATAATAAATAGACTAAATAAAATTATTATCTTATTGAATGAGATGAGTAATCTTTTCTCTATAATCACACGCATGTAGATTGATCGAGAATTATTTTATCGTTTTTTGGTTTTAGAATAGATAAAAAAACCCGTGAGGGAGGGCAAGGAACCCTCCGGACACCCAACATACCAAGAGCGAGGTTCCGGAACCCTCCTGATGTTTTTATACAATACCTTTAAAAAAAACAAAAAAGCGATTAAAATATATCTCGACCACATTCACATGCGGATGTCGTATAGAGAAAATGGATTACTCATCCATTACAAGAAAGGAAAGCATTCCTTCTTACTTGCTTAAGGATGTCTTGCGATCTAGCAGTTCAGTTTGAAATATATATATACTTGGATTCTAGATTCTTGTCTATACTGGAAATTATCCTTTCTGAGCTTGGTATATTTAGGCTTAAATCGCCCGGTACAAAAGGACTTATCTAATTTAGGCCTAAGTAGTTATTTCAACTACGTTTAACAGAGTAGGTCAGCTTTCGTATCTGTAAGGAGTGTGTGTTGTTGTGTTTTCTCGTGGTGGATTGTCAATGTACAAGATACATAGAATAAGAAAATCCGAATTATTTTAAAAACTTTTGAATATATTAGTTAACATAGAGCGAATAATATAAATGTAAGTGAATAATTGTTATTTTTAAATGAAGAACTTAAAGATTTTAATAAAAATGCACAATAGTTATGTTTGCGAGAAGAACTTAATTATTATACTTTCTACATGGACTAAGATGATGTACAGCAGTAAATATAGAACCCACGTGGCATGGCTTGGTGTTAGTAGGGGTGTCAGGGCTGGACCTTACTAGATATTACGATTTCATGCTTTTAACGGTACAGTAACAATACATACTGTATATTTAACATAAATTATCATAAAAAATTTCTTTGAACAAAGTTATATTCATTAATAAGATATACAAAATTTACCAAAAAAAGATATTAGGTTACATGGGAAAAATTCCTTGTCAAAACTTTAAATGGACTACTGCTCTTAGAAGTTTTATAGAAAACTTTGAAATAATTTTAGGTTATATCTGAATGAGTAATATGTATATCGCTGTTTAATTAAAACATAATAAATGCTTTTATCTTTCAATTATGCATAATATATTTCCATTAGTTTACATCTTTTTTACTTTTGTATGTGTTGTGTGTGTGTGTGTTGTAGTGTGTGTGTAGTAAATCTTGTGTGTGTGTGTAAGTAAAATCTGTGTGTGTGTAATTAGTAAATCTGTGTGTGTAAGATACAAGTGTTAACCCAACCACTAAGTTTTTATCAAAGGCCGATAAAGATATATATACGAGTACATATAGACATAAGGATTACTCCGACGCTAATTCAAAAAGTAAGGAAACCATTTCTTACCTTACCTCGCTAATATATGGATCATTACACGAATCAGCATGTTTATTTGAAAATCAAAATATTTATAAAATAATAATAATCAAAAATGGATTCTTGTCTATACTGGAATTCCCTTTTGACCTGGTATTAGGCTAATTCAGCCTGGGATCAAAAATGGCTATCTAAATTTAGGCCTAACAGTAGTTATGCAGCCCATTTTACCAAATAGTGTCAGTTTGAAAAATAATTTTGACTGGAAATTTTGCCCTAAATGCCCCGGGCTATAAAATAGGATTATCCTAAATTTAGGCCTATAAGTAGTTATTAATCAACACATTTTAATCAGAGAGAGGTCAGTTTCGAGATAATATAAAAAGGAGTTGCGGGTTGTCTGTGTGTTTCTCGATGGACTTGTCAAGTACATAGAATATAATAAAATAATATATAAGAAAATCGAATTATTTAAATAACTTTTGAAACTATTTTTTAGTTAATTACATCGAGCGAATATTATAAATGTATTAAATATAATGTTATTTTTAAAATAAGAGTAAGATAGATTTTCTAAACTGAAATATTATGATTGCTTGTTATTCTCATCTCGGTAAGGTTTATTACCAACCCAATAGAAACTCCCGTAGAAGCAGTAATCATTATAAGAAAAATTAAATAGCTTAGTGTAGAGGGGTGCTAGGGTGACCTTACTCCGATATAATGATCATTATTAAGCTTATAAGGTACGTAACAATATGTTTTAATTACTATTCTCAAAAAATTTTGAAAAGATTATTTAAAACCTTGATAGTATCAGATTTTCAATCCGTCTACAGAGTATATAATAAGTAAATATAATTCTTTGTTTAGAATTATAAAAGCATTTAATATAAGAAGCTTTAAAAATCTTTGAAATAATTTATTAATATTATGAGTCATATAAATGTACGTGTTTAATTAAACATAAAATCGATACAGAGGAAACTAAACCAATTCAAATTGTGTAAGTAGAGTGTGCGTGTGTGATGTGTGTGTAAGTAAATCTGTGTGTGTAAGTAAGAGATGGAAGTTAAATCTGCTGTGTGCAAGATAATAAATGTGTGTGTAAGTAAAATCTGTGTGTCAAGTAATCTTGTTGAGTGGTATGTAAAGTAATCATAGTGAATATGTAGAATGTATACAGTGTCATAGTGAATGTGTGTTATAAGTGTCATAGTGAATGTGTGTATAAGCTGTAAGTGTTGTATAAAGTGTCAGAAGCTGTACATGGGTGTGTGCTGTGATGTGGTGTGTGTGTGTGTGTGTATCGTGTAGGATGTACGAGGGGAGTGGTAAAGTGTCTATGCCGTGAGGTGCATGTGTGTCAACAGTAAGCCTTGAGTTTGTGAGGTATGACGTAAATAAAACTAAGAAATACATAATAAAAAAATAATAAACAATAATAAAACATAAAATAAAAATAAAAAAATAATAAAAATAAAAATAATAAATGAATAAAAAATAATAATCCTATCAACAATTTTCTTATAAGAAATTTAAAAATATTATGTAATAATAATATAGTAAAGTAGAAAGGTAAAGCTAAAAACAAGAGTTTATAGCTTTTTTATCAGCAATAGTTAAGAGCAGTAAAAGGAAGAAAGGTTTAAAGCAGTAAAAAGAGGCAGTAAACAGAAACAATGTATATAGCAGTAAAGCAGTAAACACCAAGCATACGTAATCCTTAGTGGAGGAGCTGGTGATTGGATTTACTGATTTGCTGATTGGAGGTATGTACTGTTACAAATACGAGGAGGTAAAGCAGTAAAACATATAAGAGTAAAGCAGAAGTATAAAAGAATAAAAGCAGAAGTATAAAGAGTATTGGGCAGAATTAATTAACACAACAGCATATATAATAATAATAGAGATAAAGAGTAAAGCAGTAAAACAAAAGCATACTATACCCTTTAAAACCTCCTATTGTTTTACTGCTTTACTGCTTAGGTATGTAATGTTAAATAAAAATAATAATTGACAACTAAAGCAGTAAAGCAGAGAGATAAAGCAGTAAAGCAGGCAGGAGAGTACTAGTAAACAATATAAGAGATTAAACAGTAAAGCAGAAAAAGTTAAAAAGAAAGGTAAACGGCAGCTAAACAAGAAAGCATACTATCCTAAGGTGTTAGGTAATAAACTCTATTATTTACTAAAAAAGCTTTAATAGTATATGTTTTTTAATAAAATTATCGTACAATTGTAGTAAAAATTAGAAGACTCATAGTATAACTTTGAATAAGGATTCTTTGAAAGTACTAATCATTTGATAATATTTTTCGATATAGCTGATGGATTAATATTCGCGTTGTCGGACGCAGCGGACGGGCGTGGGAATCAAAAGGCGGTGCGCGCGCGTGGAACGAATGATGACGCGGAGTAAATCATCCTGCCGACCTGAGGTAAGCGCTTTGACCAAAAAAAACATAATTATTAACTCTGTTCTTTGATGTAGTGGTAAAGAAGATGAGCGCCATTCAATGGGTGTTCATGCAAAAGAATAAGAATCATCAAATATAGTGAATAAAAGAATGACGTCAATAAAGATGACAGGTCATCAAGGAGCTCAAGTTGGCATCAATCTGGGATTAAGCTGAGGAATAAAAATAGTGTGTGAGTACAGGTAATGTACAGTGTATATGTTTAATGTAGTGTCTATGGATGAGTCGTAAGCAACCCAAAAAAAGGCTTATAAGTGTCATAGTGAAGTGGTGTATATTAAAAAAAAAGTGAATGTGTGTATAAAAACAGGTACGATAGTAGTTGATAAGTGTTTAGACAAAGACTGAACTCATAGTGAAACATCTAGCAACTTGTGAATATAACACCAATGCGAATCCTCATACTTATAACTAGGGGTAGACATCTCATATGGGTGCTTTCTAGCTCAGGTGAGGCTAAAAAGGCTTGAAATTTTTGGGCCCCACTCAGTTGGCACTATGTGGCACCACTTGCACTATGTTGCAACTGCACTTGGATACTCATATGGCACTCACTGCACTCATTTTGGATCCTTGCTACTACCTGCAACTCACTGCAGATGCACTATTACTTCATAGAAACTAAAGACATCACTAATTACTCTTACGGTGTTGGGACCATCAACAGCATCAAAGTTAGCTGTGCTCAAAATTGACCTCATGGTAACACCGGGGGTCAATGGCTGAAAAATAATCATGGTATAAACAATGTAAAGACATCAAAAAAATCATGGTCTAAAGGAAGGACAAAAAATTACCGTGGTCAAATTGACCCATGGTATATGGCAAGGTAAAAGCGAAATATCATGGTCAATAGACAAGTAAGACATCAAAATAGGTACCTATAAGGAAGCCCAAAATTACGTGGCCAAAGATGACCCATGTATAGCATTCGTAGGAGCGTTGGTGGAATATATCATGTCAGGTAAAGATCATAAAAATAGGGCTAAGCCCTAAAGGAAGATCATATTATAATTCAGTGGCAAAATTGACCCATGGAATACAAAGGATATGTGTTGAAAATTACCAGAGGCAAAAATGACCCAATTGAAGATCCAAAGGTTGTCGAAATACGCTGCAATAAAATGACCCATGGAAGATCAAAGGGATGTTCGAAATACCCGTACAAAATTGACCATGGAAGAAAAGGGTAAGCCATAAATTTCGTGGCAAAATTGACCATGGAGACCAAAGGGTAGCCTGAAATTACCGTGGGCCAAAATGATCAGGAAACCAAAGGGTGGTCGAAATATCATGTAAACAAGGTAACCGACATCAAAAAGAGATAACCAAAGGTAGCGCCTAAAATTATCCGTGGGATAACGGCACTGTCAAAAATTAGGGGGGCGTAAAATGGGCAATCACGGTACTGGTTCTTGACGCAAACGTCTTGCGCAACCGCTGTCTTAGAAGGTGCAAAAAATTAGATTAGGTTGCCGAAAAAAATTGGGTTCTAAAAATTAGGGTTTCAAAAAATTTGGGTCATCAAAAATAGGGTTCAAACTAGGTTCCTCTAAAAATCCTTCCCTAAAGGACAAGGTGATGTAAAAATGGGCCAAAAAAGACCATGAAGACCAAAGTTTGGTGATAAAAGGTCAACGGCAAAAAGGTAAGCAAAAAGGTCAAGGTCAGGTACAAATTCGAGCTCAAAAAAAAAGGTCAAGGTCAAATAAGGTCGCGGTCAAAAAAAGGTAATCTTCCTACCGTATAATGAAAATATAATAATATAAAATAATTAATTAATACTATTAATTAAATAATTAATAATAATATATTTATAATAATAATAATATAT
>JABUQX010006051.1:0-20000 GCA_015478945.1 Trachelipus rathkii
AGAGATCATTCTAGTTTCATGAGTATTGGTCATTTTGGTTAAGCTTTGCGTCATTTTGCTTGGTTTGCCAAATCACACAAATATTCTCCATCGCTCTTGAAAAAGATTGTGTGTATTTGCACCAGCACGATGAGCAAGGCCGCTGTTGCAAAATGAACCATACACACATGGGGTGTTTGGCAAAGAGTTCGACGAACTCCGCATGTGTGGAGTGTATATATAGGTCTATATATTACTATTATATTATATATTATATATATATATTAATATATATATATATATATATATATATATATATATATATATATATATATATATATAATATATATATATATCTTATGTAATATATATATATATATATATATTATATATATATATATATAATAATATATATATATATAGTTTTATAGAGACATCCCTTAACTGTTCGTATCATTCTCTCCCAAACTGATCCCACCCAACTGGAATAGACTGGAATCTTGTAATGTTTGATGTTATTGATACGCATATGTTCGGAGAACATATTTGAAGACAAAGATTCTAACAGTATATTTCCACCTTGTTTGAAATTCCTGGCATTATCTGAGTACAAATTGGATGGTATGCCATATATATTTGTGAAACGTTGGAATGAAAGTAAAAAGGATTCAGTGGACATATCTGGAAGGACATCAACATGAATAGCTCTGATATTAAGGCAGGTGAAAATTAATAGATACATTTTTTGAAATTCCTTATCATTAATCTTTACAACGAGATGCCCTGTAAAGTCCACGCCAGTATGCTCAAAAGGACGCACAAAATTAACTCTATGATGAGGAAGATTAGTCATTTTTGGATATTTAAAGGGTATACTGTTAAATTTTTTGCATACTATACAGTCTGACAAAACATTCTTTACAGCCTGCCTGGCCTTGGTAATCCAGAAGCCATGAGCTCTGATGAAATTGATAGTGGTTTGAACACCCAAGTGTTGACATCTTGAATGAAAGTCTCTTATGATTAATCTAGTGAGATGATGATCCTTGCCAAGAAGAATTGGATTTATCACATCATCATTATATAAAAGTGTCTTGGCAATTCTCCCTTTGGATCGGATTAGGCCTTTATCATCTATGAATAAGTTAAGTTGATTGACCAGCAGTGGAATTTCATCCTTTTTAGGATTTTGGAGAAATAATATCTCCTTAGAAAAACAATGCTGCTGCATTATCTTCAACCAATAGAGTTGGGCTTTCTGATCACAATCTTCATCCAGCCCTTTACTCCTGCTAATGAATTTGAATATTTTTGAAGTTACTTTATAAAGCCTATGCACACTTGAGTAATCTTTAAATGGTAACAAAGACTGAGAAACAACCACAGATGTGTTACATTGTAAAGTCTTTTCCTTATTGGCCTCAGACAAACATTTAAGTTTACTAATAGGCCATTGAGATTGATCTAAAAGAATCCAAGAAGGACCCTTTAGCCATAATGGCAATTTTGAAAGAAAAGTAGAGGTTGTAACACCTCTGGTAATAAGATCCGCTGGGTTTTCAGAAGTATTGATGTAAGCATAAGAAATGGATACTTTGTACTCTTGCTCAACTTGATTTTTGATTTGATAAATTTCTTTGAGCCTATTGTTTACAAAAATGTTTTTATTTTTTGCCTTTCCAGACAGGAGCCATGAAAGGACAATTTGAGCATCTACAAAGACCTTTATGTTTTTGAACTGTACATTAGGAAATTCTGATAATATTGATTTGATACACTTGAAAAATAAGAACACAGATAACAACTCTAAAGAGGGCAAAGCCCTAGATTTGAGGGGGGCCACCTTGGCCTTTGAAAATATTAAACTAGAACCTTGACCTATACTATAAACTGCAAAACCATAACAAGATGTTGAAGCGTCGCAAAATACGAAAAAAGAGTTTGAGGTAGAAGGTGAGAAAGCACACCTTTCAATTTCAATATTATGTAATTTATTTAAATCTGAACAGAGAGAAGACCAGGAAACTAAAACATCGGCAGGGACCTTTTCATCCCAATTGAGACCTAATTGCCATAATTTCCTAATTAATAACCGACCTCTTAAAGTTACAGGTAAAAAGATATTTAACGGATCAAAAACCTTGGACACAGCTGATAACAACAATCTTTTGGTATTTGCATCAGCATTAATTGAAAATGTTGATAGTTTTAACTTATCTGTAAGAGGATTAAAAAGATATCCAAGAACCTTATCCTCCGATTCCTGATGTTGAACTATTCTACCCTCTCCTTCCATAACAGCTCTTAATTGATCATTATTAGAGTCCCAACTTCTAAGATGGAAACCACCATCTTCCATTCTTTTGTTGCATTCATGATAAAGTTCTTTTAAATGTTGTAGATCATTGCCACTAATAATTAAATTATCTACAAAAAATTATTCAATAGAATCTGAGTACATGCATCATCCTCATATGACTGAGCATGATGCTTGATGATATAATTGAGGATGAAAGGTGAGGATGTGAAACCAAAAACAATGGTTGAGTATCGATAAGCCTTTAATTGACCATTACTTTTCCAAAAAAAGCAAAAGCGATTGCGGTCTTCGATAATAGATTTTAACTTAATCTGAAGGAAGGCTTGTTTTATATCCGATAACATAACAAACTGATTTGATCTGAACCGGAATAAATGACCTAACAAGGAGGACATAAGATCTGGTCCAGTATAGGCTGCCTCATTTAGAGATGGTAAAGAATTAGTTTTAAGAGAACAGTTAAACACAGGCCGGACCTTTGTTGATACTTGTTCATCAGTTTTGATAACAGGTCTGTGAGGAACCCAAATATAATTTTTATACTCAGAGGGAGATACTTTGAACTCTTCAATAATACCATCAGCTAATTGTTGCTGAAAGACATCATCATAGGCTTTAACTAAATCTTTATTTTCTAAATTTTCATGAACTCTATTAAGCACTGCAAGAGCAATGTTATAGTTTGATGGCAACAAGGGAAGTTTATCTTCAATCCATGGAAGATCTATATGATATTTTCCATCTTTAAACTCTATACCACCTTTGAATTTTTCAATCTGTTTCAAATCATCTTCAGATTTATTATTATTCATACCTTCAATACCTAAGGACTCTAATTTGAACATGTTTTCTAATCCTTGCTCTACCTCTGAATTACTTAGAATATGGCTTAAAGGATTAAAATAAGAATGTACAGGGTTTAAGACTGCATTAACCAAAGTATGGTTAACCTGCAACTGATTTTGATTTAGATTTTGATTTTGAATATGATTATGATTTTGAACAATTGATGATGGATTTGAAACTCTTATTTGATTATTGTATATAAAATTAGTAATATTTCCAAATGGAATAATAGAACCATCTCTTAACTTAAAAGCAGACCCACTCATACATTTAATCAATTCTAGTTGAGGGAAATACTCTATTAAATCAATGCCAATTAAGGCATCCAAATCGAAAAATGAGTTATTAGACTCTTTATAGCCAGAATCTGCCAATTTATAAGATTTATTTTTTAAATTAATTAGAGCCTGATCTACGAACTTAATCTCGTAACTTAATTGAAGATCCTCATCAACCAAAAGAGGAAGGGTGAAACAAGACTGGTCCATATATACATCAAGAACAGTCTCTTTCAAACTGCGGGTGGTAACACCTAAATAGGTTTTTATATCGTATTGAGTGCTTTGATGATTCTCTACAGATATATTGAGTTTATCCAACACTCTTTTAGAAAGGTAGGACCTCTGTGAGCCACAGTCGACTAAGCATCGAACTGAAGCCGAAACTTTACCTCTACCAACCCTAATAGTAATTGATGGCAACAAATATAAATTGTTGGTGCTTTGGCTGAAGCTAAGACATACATTTGTGAGGGTGGAACTTTTCCTTTGCTTACAAAGAGCTGTAATATGACTTTTTTTATTGCAAACTTGGCAACTGAAAGAAAGTTGCTCCTCAAGTCCAGGACACTGATCTGCAGTATGTTTAGTACTTGAACATTTGGGGCATAGATTTATTTCATTACACCTTTTAATTCTTAACTCATAAGTTTGATAAACATTGCAATTGGTCATCACATGACCTTGGGATGAACAAAACTTACATGATTTTGAATAACCTTTGATTTTAGAAATGGAAGAATCAATACAATGAGAAGCTTCATTTCCACTAACTTCATTAGTATGAGTTTTGAAATTTTGCAAAGCAGAATTGGAATCAGGCCTATTATTAGATTTTAAGGACTCATTCGTCCTTTGATTTTCATTATTTTTAAATTTAAAATTAGGCTTATCTGAAGTATTTACATTTTTAAATTTTGAATAAGTATTATGGGAAGGGACTTGATTGAAATTTTGACCTTTATTATGATTTGACGTTTTAACAATATTTTTTATAACTTCATTATAGCTTTCGAATATCTGATTTAAATCGGGGTAATTGGTATTCAACTTGCGAGTAATTTCCTTTACTACCACATTAGGTAATTTTGATAAAACTATGTGGCTAAGTACTACTAATCCAGTAGCCTCCTCAAGATATTTGAGGTTATAACTCTCAAGTTCATATATTAATGTCCTGATATCATTTAAGTAAACCCTAGTCGCATTATATGTTGGGTCAAATACTGGTTTTAAAGATATAATCTTTTTAATAATTTCATCAATGAGAAAATTTTCATCTAAAAACTCTTTATCTAGAAGTTCAAGAGCTTTATTATAATTATTATCACTAATAGAAAGATTCTGAATTAGGGAGTACGCATATCCCTTTAATTTATTTTTTAAGCAATGAAGTTTAATGGATTCACTTAAATTTTTCTGTAAATCTAAGGAACTCTTAAATTTTGAAATGAAGGTTTTATAAGCAAACTTATCAGTTTCATTGCCCTCAAAGAAACCACAATCTATAGCTCTAAGAACAGATTCACTTAGATGAGAGCAAGTATTTTTTTGAGGGGTTGAATTTTGATCCCCTTTAGATTTTAATTCACTTAATTTTGATTTAATCGAGCATTGGTACTGAATCTGACTACACAACTCCTTATTATGAAACTCAGGAATGAGGGAGTCAACTTCATTATCATTAAATATTTTTATAATATTTGTATCTTTTTGTTTAATATCTTTTAACAAGGACTCTACTTCCTCTACGAGATCCTTTACATAAACTGCATCTTTATCTTTATTATTATCTGTAGGCCTACTCTCTATCTGACTAAGATAAATATCTACTTGTGCCTTGAGGGATGAAATGGCTTGAACTATAGGCTTAGATTTTTTATTAACTCTATCATGAAGGGCTTGTATCTCTGGGTCAGACATTTTCGCTGAAATTTGGCTAGAATGACCCAAGGACTAATGAAACCTTGAAGAAAGATGAAATAATGAAAGATAGCCTATCACCAAGCCAAATTATTTGATTTGAATTTTGAAAAGGTCTATTAGACCAAAAAAAAAAACAAAATTTGAAGTTGAAAGTGATCTAGGCCTATAATGCCTAACTTTGAAATTGAATTTTTTTGAGGAAAAATGAGATATGGCCTACCACCAGGACAAATTATTTGATTTGAATTTTGAAAGGGTTTAGAAGACCACACACACACAAAAAAACAAATTTTGAGGTTGAAAATGACCTAGGCCTAGGCCTAGGCCTAAGTTTGAGCTTGAATTTTTTAGGAAATCACTGTAATGGAAGGGTTAGGCAATGATGCATTGCTTACCTAACTCTCATACCAAATTTTGAATTAATTACACTAAGACTAACTAAACTTAGGACAAAAACACCAATAGGCTAGTCTCGATAGGCCCACGTGGCTTCTACCGTCTCTATTATTTTCTTATGTTCAAATAAACCTTAATTTTAAATGATTTTGACCTAATAATACACAAAATATCGAAACTGCTATAAGCTTCGGAGAGCCTAGATTATACTTTGCAATATTGCTAGCACGAGTTATCAAGAACTTGCAACAAACCCGTTCGTTTGGACCTATATAGATTACACAATTGAACAAAAAAGTCTTTGAATGATAAAAGAACTAAAAAAAATTAATATATAAATACAATTGTGTAACTACATAATCCTTACCTTGGGTTTGTTGGTTATTCAAAGACTTTTTTGGTCCTTGAGGTAGCTCTATTAGTTTTTAAGATAACTCGGCCTTTTTGGCTTTATTAAATTATAACTAACTAACTTATTAGGTTAAATTTGTAAGGTGAGTAGGAGGTAAAGAGAATAGAGGTAGGTTGATAAAGGTTGAGAAAGGGAAAATTACAATTAACCTACTAACTCTTTACATTTTGATTAAAATTTTGATTTCACAAGCACGACTAAATAGGACGGTTTTTGAATTTGAAGTGATTCCGCAGTTGTTATTTTTTAGTGAAATTTCTGGTCAATTATATCGAAGGGGACAAAAATATAAATTCCACTAAAACTAATATACTGTATATAGCTAATAGTTTCTATATCCTAAAATAAAATACTATATCCTAAAATAAAATACTAAAATGAGCAAAAAAGAAGATATATATGTGAAAGTATATAATAGTTTTTATATCCTCCCACTGAAGAGTTGCAATGAAAACCATTGCAATTAAAAGAATTAAAGTTTTTACAAATCAGATAAATTCCTGCGAAGGAATTCTTGACACTTGACAGCAGCCTGTCTAAGAGGTCTTTCTTTGACTGAATTGAGCTGAGAAATTTGATTCTGTTGAGAGTCAAGTTGAGGTGAATTTATACCTGAAGTTGAAGGTTGTACATCTACAATAGCAGTATCACTATTACTTTGAATAACTGAATTTGAATTTGATTGATCAACTTGATCTGTATTTTCATTGTTTTGACCATCTGAATTGGAGAGATCACTGCTTGCTTCAGCATCAGTTTCTCCACTGGAGACAGAGTGGGTAATAGATAACTCCAATGGGTATAGATGACAAATAGAATAGTGACAGGTTTGTCCATCTCCCCTTTTTAATAACACACTCCTGATCTTATCGTCATCACCAACAATGACTTCCAGAACTCTACCCAAAAGCCAGAAGGGTCTAGGTTTGTTAGGTGTGTGAATCAGAACTATATCTCCAACCTTAATTCTGTTGGTCCACTCTGACTGATAGAGATTTCTACTAGTCTGGCGCAAATTTAATAGATAAGACTCATACCATAATTCCCTGAAAGTCTCCAAAACTCTTCCTTGAGCAGTTAGAGTTATGGCTAAGTCTTGTTGTGAGGGAGGAAGTTTTTTCCATATTGGGGTGGAAACTTCATTGAATATGAGGTTTGAATTGCCATAAGGCTTCAAAAAGGAATTTGGAGCAATAACTTCCAAATCATTATCTGATGACCTATAGGTTAAAGGTCTTGAATTGATAACATTGGTGATATTTGAAATACTTGTTAACAGTTGAAAGTAGGTTAAGGTTGCTTTACCTATAGTTTTATAGAGACATCCCTTAACTGTTCGTATCATTCTCTCCCAAACTGATCCCACCCAACTGGAATAGACTGGAATCTTGTAATGTTTGATGTTATTGATACGCATATGTTCGGAGAACATATTTGAAGACAAAGATTCTAACAGTATATTTCCACCTTGTTTGAAATTCCTGGCATTATCTGAGTACAAATTGGACGGTATGCCATATATATTTGTGAAACGTTGGAATGAAAGTAAAAAGGATTCAGTGGACATATCTGGAAGGACATCAACATGAATAGCTCTGATATTAAGGCAGGTGAAAATTAACAGATACATTTTTTGAAATTCCTTATCATTAATCTTTACAACGAGATGCCCTGTAAAGTCCACGCCAGTATGCTCAAAAGGACGCACAAAATTAACTCTATGATGAGGAAGATTAGTCATTTTTGGATATTTAAAGGGTATACTGTTAAATTTTTTGCAAACTATACAGTCTGACAAAACATTCTTTACAGCCTGCCTGGCCTTGGTAATCCAAAAGCCATGAGCTCTGATGAAATTGATAGTGGTTTGAACACCCAAGTGTTGACATCTTGAATGAAAGTCTCTTATGATTAATCTAGTGAGATGATGATCCTTGCCAAGAAGAATTGGATTTATCACATCATCATTATATAAAAGTGTCTTGGCAATTCTCCCTTTGGATCGGATTAGGCCTTTATCATCTATGAATAAGTTAAGTTGATTGACCAGCAGTGGAATTTCATCCTTTTTAGGATTTTGGAGAAATAATATCTCCTTAGAAAAACAATGCTGCTGCATTATCTTCAACCAATAGAGTTGGGCTTTCTGATCACAATCTTCATCCAGTCCTTTACTCCTGCTAATGAATTTGAATATTTTTGAAGTTACTTTATAAAGCCTATGCACACTTGAGTAATCTTTAAATGGTAACAAAGACTGAGAAACAACCACAGATGTGTTACATTGTAAAGTCTTTTCCTTATTGGCCTCAGACAAACATTTAAGTTTACTAATAGGCCATTGAGATTGATCTAAAAGAATCCAAGAAGGACCCTTTAGCCATAATGGCAATTTTGAAAGAAAAGTAGAGGTTGTAACACCTCTGGTAATAAGATCCGCTGGGTTTTCAGAAGTATTGATGTAAGCATAAGAAATGGATACTTTGTACTCTTGCTCAACTTGATTTTTGATTTGATAAATTTCTTTGAGCCTATTGTTAACAAAAATATTTTTATTTTTTGCCTTTCCAGACAGGAGCCATGAAAGGACAATTTGAGCATCTACAAAGACCTTTATGTTTTTGAACTGTACATTAGGAAATTCTGATAATATTGATTTGATACACTTGAAAATAAGAACACAGATAACAACTCTAAAGAGGGCAAAGCCCTAGATTTGAGGGGGGCCACCTTGGCCTTTGAAAATATTAAACTAGAACCTTGACCTATACTATAAACTGCAAAACCATAACAAGATGTTGAAGCGTCGCAAAATACGAAAAAAGAGTTTGAGGTAGAAGGTGAGAAAGCACACCTTTCAATTTCAATATTATGTAATTTATTTAAATCTGAACAGAGAGAAGACCAGGAAACTAAAACATCGGCAGGGACCTTTTCATCCCAATTGAGACCTAATTGCCATAATTTCCTAATTAATAACCGACCTCTTAAAGTTACAGGTAAAAAGATATTTAACGGATCAAAAACCTTGGACACAGCTGATAACAACAATCTTTTGGTATTTGCATCAGCATTAATTGAAAATGTTGATAGTTTTAACTTATCTGTAAGAGGATTAAAAAGATATCCAAGAACCTTATCCTCCGATTCCTGATGTTGAACTATTCTACCCTCTCCTTCCATAACAGCTCTTAATTGATCATTATTAGAGTCCCAACTTCTAAGATGGAAACCACCATCTTCCATTCTTTTGTTGCATTCATGATAAAGTTCTTTTAAATGTTGTAGATCATTGCCACTAATAATTAAATTATCAACAAAAAAATTATTCAATAGAATCTGAGTACATGCATCATCCTCATATGACTGAGCATGATGCTTGATGATATAATTGAGGATGAAAGGTGAGGATGTGAAACCAAAAACAATGGTTGAGTATCGATAAGCCTTTAATTGACCATTACTTTTCCAAAAAAAAGCAAAAGCGATTGCGGTCTTCGATAGATTTTAACTTAATCTGAAGGAAGGCTTGTTTTATATCCGATAGCATAACAAACTGATTTGATCTGAACCGGAATAAATGACCTAACAAGGAGGACATAAGATCTGGTCCAGTATAGGCTGCCTCATTTAGAGATGGTAAAGAATTAGTTTTAAGAGAACAGTTAAACACAGGCCGGACCTTTGTTGATACTTGTTCATCAGTTTTGATAACAGGTCTGTGAGGAACCCAAATATAATTTTTATACTCAGAGGGAGATACTTTGAACTCTTCAATAATACCATCAGCTAATTGTTGCTGAAAGACATCATCATAGGCTTTAACTAAATCTTTATTTTCTAAATTTTCATGAACTCTATTAAGCACTGCAAGAGCAATGTTATAGTTTGATGGCAACAAGGGAAGTTTATCTTCAATCCATGGAAGATCTATATGATATTTTCCATCTTTGAACTCTATACCACCTTTGAATTTTTCAATCTGTTTCAAATCATCTTCAGATTTATTATTATTCATACCTTCAATACCTAAGGACTCTAATTTGAACATGTTTTCTAATCCTTGCTCTACCTCTGAATTACTTAGAATATGGCTTAAAGGATTAAAATAAGAATGTACAGGGTTTAAGACTGCATTAACCAAAGTATGGTTAACCTGCAACTGATTTTGATTTAGATTTTGATTTTGAATATGATTATGATTTTGAACAATTGATGATGGATTTGAAACTCTTATTTGATTATTGTATATAAAATTAGTAATATTTCCAAATGGAATAATAGAACCATCTCTTAACTTAAAAGCAGACCCACTCATACATTTAATCAATTCTAGTTGAGGGAAATACTCTATTAAATCAATGCCAATTAAGGCATCCAAATCGAAAAATGAGTTATTAGACTCTTTATAGCCAGAATCTGCCAATTTATAAGATTTATTTTTTAAATTAATTAGAGCCTGATCTACGAACTTAATCTCATAACTTAATTGAAGATCCTCATCAACCAAGAGAGGAAGGGTGAAACAAGACTGGTCCATATATACATCAAGAACAGTCTCTTTCAAACTGCGGGTGGTAATACCTAAATAGGTTTTTATATCGTATTGAGTGCTTTGATGATTCTCTACAGATATATTGAGTTTATCCAACACTCTTTTAGAAAGGTAGGACCTCTGTGAGCCACAGTCGACTAGGCATCGAACTGAAGCTGAAACTTTACCTCTACCAACCCTAATAGTAATTGATGGCAACAAATATAAATTGTTGGTGCTTTGGCTGAAGCTAAGACATACATTTGTGAGGGTGGAACTTTTCCTTTGCTTACAAAGAGCTGTAATATGACTTTTTTTATTGCAAACTTGGCAACTGAAAGAAAGTTGCTCCTCAAGTCCAGGACACTGATCTGCAGTATGTTTAGTACTTGAACAATTGGGGCATAGATTTATTTCATTACACCTTTTAATTCTTAACTCATAGGTTTGATAAACATTGCAATTGGTCATCACATGACCTTGTGATGAACAAAACTTACATGATTTTGAATAACCTTTGATTTTAGAAGTGGAAGAATCAATACTATGAGAAGCTTCATTTCCACTAACTTCATTAGTATGAGTTTTGAAATTTTGCAAAGCAGAATTGGAATCAGGCCTATTATTAGATTTTAAGGACTCATTCGTCCTTTGATTTTCATTATTTTTAAATTTAAAATTAGGCTTATCTGAAGTATTTACATTTTTAAATTTTGAATAAGTATTATGGGAAGGGACTTGATTGAAATTTTGACCTTTATTATGATTTGACGTTTTACAATATTTTTTATAACTTCATTATAGCTTTCGAATATCTGATTTAAATCGGGGTAATTGGTATTCAACTTGCGAGTAATTTCCTTTACTACCACATTAGGTAATTTTGATAAAACTATGTGGCTAAGTACTACTAATCCAGTAGCCTCCTCAAGATATTTGAGGTTATAACTCTCAAGTTCATATATTAATGTCCTGATATCATTTAAGTAAACCCTAGTCGCATTATATGTTGGGTCAAATACTGGTTTTAAAGATATAATCTTTTTAATAATTTCATCAATGAGAAAATTTTCATCTAAAAACTCTTTATCTAGAAGTTCAAGAGCTTTATTATAATTATTATCACTAATAGAAAGATTCTGAATTAGAGAGTACGCATATCCCTTTAATTTATTTTTTAAAGCAACTCTAGTTTAATGGATTCACTTAAATTTTTCTGTAAATCTATGGAACTCTTAAATTTTGAAATGAAGGTTTTATAAGCAAACTTATCAGTTTCATTGCCCTCAAAGAAACCACAATCTATAGCTCTAAGAACAGATTCACTTAAATGAGAGCAAGTATTTTTTGGAAGGGGTTGAATTTTGATCCCCTTTAGATTTTAATTCACTTAATTTTGATTTAATCGAGCATTGGTACTGAATCTGACTACACAACTCCTTATTATGAAACTCAGGAATGAGGGAGTCAACCTCATTATCATTAAATATTTTTATTATATTTGTATCCTTTTGTTTAATATCTTTTAACAAGGACTCTACTTCCTCTACGAGATCCTTTACATAAACTGCATCTTTATCTTTATTATTATCTGTAGGCCTACTCTCTATTTGACTAAGATAAATATCTACTTGTGCCTTGAGGGATGAAATGGCTTGAACTATAGGCTTAGATTTTTTATTAACTCTATCATGAAGGGCTTGTATCTCTGGGTCAGACATTTTCGCTGAAATTTGGCTAGAATGACCCAAGGACTAATGAAACCTTGAAGAAAGATGAAATAATGAAAGATAGCCTATCACCAGGCCAAATTATTTGAATTGAATTTTGAAAAGGTCTATTAGACCAAAAAAAAAAACAAAATTTGAAGTTGAAAGTGATCTAGGCCTATAATGCCTAACTTTGAAATTGAATTTTTTGAGGAAAAATGAGATATGGCCTACCACCAGGACAAATTATTTGATTTGAATTTTGAAAGGGTTTAGAAGACCACACACACACAAAAAAAAAACAAATTTTGAGGTTGAAAATGACCTAGGCCTAGGCCTAAGTTTGAGCTTGAATTTTTTAGGAAATCACTGTAATGTAATGGTTAGGCAATGATGCATTGCTTATCCTAACTCTCATACCAAATTTTGAATTAATTACACTAAGACTAACTAAACTTAGGACAAAAACACCAATAGGCTAGTCTCGATAGGCCCACGTGGCTTCTACCGTCTCTATTATTTTCTTATGTTCAAATAAACCTTAATTTTAAATGATTTTGACCTAATAATACACAAAATATCGAAACTGCTATAAGCTTCGGAGAGCCTAGATTATACTTTGCAATATTGCTAGCACGAGTTATCAAGAACTTGCAACAAACCCGTTCGTTTGGACCTATATAGATTACACAATTGAACAAAAAAGTCTTTGAATGATAAAAGAACTAAAAAAATTAATATATAAATACAATTGTGTAACTACATAATCCTTACCTTGGGTTTGTTGGTTATTCAAAGACTTTTTTGGTCCTTGAGGTAGCTCTATTAGTTTTTAAGATAACTCGGCCTTTTTGGCTTTATTAAATTATAACTAACTAACTTATTAGGTTAAATTTGTAAGGTGAGTAGGAGGTAAAGAGAATAGAGGTAGGTTGATAAAGGTTGAGAAAGGGAAAATTACAATTAACCTACTAACTCTTTACATTTTGATTAAAATTTTGATTTCACAAGCACGACTAAATAGGACGGTTTTTGAATTTGAAGTGATTCCGCAGTTGTTATTTTTTAGTGAAATTTCTGGTCAATTATATCGAAGGGGACAAAAATATAAATTCCGCTAAAACTAATATACTGTATATAGCTAATAGTTTCTATATCCTAAAATAAAATACTATATCCTAAAATAAAATACTAAAATGAGCAAAAAAGAAGATATATATGTGAAAGTATATAATAGTTTTTATAACATAGCAGATTCCTCCAATGCTGAGTATGGCAGCGACAATACAGAATCCGGATAAAGAAAAAGAATGTGTGTTTATTTTTTCCTGGGTTTGTAAAGTGAGGCATCCCACTGGGGGTGTAATGGTTTTAATTTCAGCCTGGAAGTTAGAGAAGTTACATTAGGGATAAAATTTTGATGAACGAGTGGATATTTCCAGGAAGTTGGCGAATCTTTTGTAATCCAACGTGTTTGCACGGATGATTGTGATGGTTTGCTAAAGGTGTATTCCTTTCTGAATTAAAGGTGCATCCTTGTGGGAGAAGAAAAATGTTACTGGTAATTAATCTGGGTTGACTTTTAGGACAGGAGATTGAAGCTACGACCTTGGAAGAGAAAGTGAGTAGGGTTTGATGACCGACCTTAAGATTGAAAGGGGCTTCAGAGAGATAGGAAATGTAATTACAATGAGTGGTTTGATTTGTTCTTAATATTGCGGATATAATACAGTTTTGGTAATCAAGTGATTGAGTTGGGTTAGAAGGGAAGCAAATGAAATTTGAATCATAATGTTTACAAATGTCTTCTGTCAAACTTTTACTGTATGTGTATTTGAGGGTCTGATGATTTAGAAAATAGTAGGGATATTCGTTATTTAACATCAGTCTTGGGTATGTGGCATTTAGTGGCGTGGGGAAAGGAATTACTTTATAAATTTTGTAAGAAGTTTCATCGGAAAATGGAATGATAGTAGATAGAAGGTAGAATCGTCTCGTGTATATACGACCAAGATAATGATAGGAACTTGTAGAAGGTTTCGTGCGTAAGAGGTATTATTGGTTGGTGTTGTAAGATTTGACTACTGTTTCTGATAAGTTCGTGTAAGATAATCATAGAGTTACATTTAATGGGGTGTTTTGGGTACTTTGCTGTGGTCCATATATTTTGTATGGTTACAATGAGAGTGTGTATTTTGTTTGAAATTGTTTTTTCTAAGTTTAAGTATGTGTTTAGCTTCGATATTTCTTGGTGTAATTCTATAGAAGGTATAGATGAATTTATGTATTGGGTTAACACTTTCAAATTGTCTTTTATATCTATTAATGTATTAGTATTCTGATGAACTTGCTCTTTAAGTTTATAAATATGGTCTCTACATAGTCTCTCTAATCATATTACCATAGTAGAAATATTCTGTGATATTACTATAATTATTAAAAATAATTTTTTTTATTTTTTTTTACATTTTCCTAACTAAAATTTTACCAGGATTCCAAAAATGTATTCCTTTTCGATGTAGCTATTGTAGTTTTTGAGATGTAATTTTTTTTTTACACATTTTCCGCACTAAAATTGGACCAGCATTCCAGCAATGTATTCCTTTTCCCCGTAGCTGTTGTAGTTTTTGAGATATGGATTGTGGCTCTTCTAGAGGCTGACCCTATATATATATATATATATATATATATATATATATATAATATATATATATATATATGATATATATATATATATACTATATACATTACGTCCAGTGGTTCGCTTTTCACCTTAATCCCTCTCGAGCTCCGCTGTTCGGGAGGGGAGCCATGTCTCGTTCCACTTTCTACTTTTTCAGTATTGTCGTCTTCCTCGTCACGTGATCTGAAAATTCCGTTTTCTTCGTTAGAACATTAGCCGCCATATCGCTTCAAGAAGTTTTTCAATTCTTCCGTATAAAAGCTGCCAAGCTCAGTGCATTATTCAAAAACAGTTTACAGAATCCTTTCACATTTGTTAACGAAGTACCACTGATTTCTTTTATATCAATTTGTGCCTTTGTAGTTTTCGTACAACATTTTTCTTTCGATTGTTTGCAAGGTACGTAATTGCCAGACCTAGTTCTTTTGTGTCACATTGATTCTCGCGTATCTGGATAATTCTATTTTGTGCTGCATGTTTATATTAATGAAAAATATTTCATATAAAAAGTCTTTATTATACATTATATTTATTTACAATAATATAACCTTTTTTATAAATTATCGCCTACTCTAAAAGACCTATGTTCGAAAATTTTATATATTTTATGTAATAGTTTCCCTAAAAATAAAATGTCAAATATAACAGAAAACTGAATTTCAATGTAGAGATATTTCCAGCTATTCAAGTCTTCAAAATCTTTAATTAATTATATTATTATTATTATTATATTATTGTTATTATTATTTATTAATTATTATTATTATTAATTATTGATTTATTGTTTATTGTTGATTTCTCTTTATAATATTTAATTATGTATACTGTTTCAATAGATTATGACCTCTGACCAAAGTTCGTGTCATTACCCAGCCTTTCTGCCGTTACGCTCAACGTAATATTGGTCACCCTGGAGTGTGGTGGTGACCTGGAACTCTCTCTCGTCTCAACCGGATCCACATCCTCAAGCAGACGCGTCTCCTTTATAAAAAAAAAAAAAAAAAAAAAAAATATTTATTTTACCATACAATTTTGAAAATTTTAACAGGTCAAAATCCTGTCTTTTCACTTTTAAATCAATTATTTTTTAACCATTTTAGCCCGTACAAGCGGCTACTATATATTTTTTATCATCCTTTATATACCTTATTGTTGTATTTAGCGTGTTATTTGGTCTCTGACCATTATTTGTATAATATTTAGCGTGTGCAAATCGCATTTTAGGCACAAATTTTTTGATCTCGTAATATTGTCTTCAAAATTTTTATTACTATTTTACATTTTTAATATTACAAATCATGTCCCCTCCTGACGCTGCAAATACTGAAAATATGAATATTATATCCCAACAGCCTGCTTCAGACAGGGAATCATCTAGTGTATATACCGGTAAGTTCATTAACAATGACCTGGATCTCACGTTTACGCTGCTCGAGCTCCAGCTCGAAACAACCACCGAACCTGCCCGATTTCGGGCCCTCTTAAATATATTACCAGTTCACGTTTTGCAGCGCTTGAAAGACGTTTTACCCTCCTTACATTCCCACAACCAGCCCTACAGCCAACTGAAATCCGAACTTTTAAACCGGCTGGGGGAAACCGATGCCGAAAAAGTAAAAAAACTTTTGACTGGTGGCTCTCTTGGAGACCGTCTGCCTTCAGTACTGCTATCAGATATGCTAAATCTCCTTGACGGTCCTCCCGTAGGTAATTGTATACACATTGTTCGTCATCTCTTTCTACAAAAACTTCCCACAGAGATGCAACTGCGTTTAGCAACGGTCGATCCTAACTGTTCATTGCAAGAGCTCGCTACTTATGCAGATAGGGTTTGTAAAGCGAAACCTCTTCCGACAGCAGACATACCATCACAAGTTTCGCACATCACGGATCCCACCAGCAATAATAACTTACCACCAGCGTCTTTTTCGCATGTAAATGAGTCGGTTAATGCCATTCAACACCCACCTGCCACAGAATACGCTTACATTGTATCACAGCTTCAGGTCTTACAAAACACTATCATGGATTTAACAAATCGAATGCGTGCATTGGAGGCGCGTTCAACTGTTCCTCCTCCTTCCCCTCCCACTCCCCATCCTTATCCTCAACAACAATATCCTTATCCTCAGCAGTATCCTCATCCTTCATCCTCTCATCATCCTTATTCCCCACCTCCTTCATACCCTCAGCCTCCTCCCAATCCTTCATACCCCCCACCTCCTTCCATGCACCAAATATTATTCTGCATACAATTACGGTCATAATTCTCGCTCTCCTACTATGCAACGACGTTCGTATCGTCGTTCACCGACTCCTTCGCGTCAATTTGCCTCTTCTCCTGTTACTTCTCAGGCCATGGTTCAATTTCCGTCGCATAACCAGCAGGGTATTTGTAGAAATCATCAGCGTTTTGGAGATCAAACACGGTCATGTCTTAAGCCTTGCACTTTCGAGAATTTAAACTTAAACACCACTCCGTAAACTCGCTCGGGGTGGTTTCAAAAGCGTCTAACTTACTTTGCGTTTACGATCCATCCACCAAACTATCTTATCTCGTAGATTCCGGGAGCTCAATTTCAGCTGTACCACGTTCCATCCTCGGAAAACTCGTGCTCCAGAAGCATCAGGTTCTTTACGCGCTGCCAACGGTACCACCATCAATACTTATGGTACCAAACGACTTCATTTAACGCTCTCGTTCCGTCGTGACTTTATATGGGACTTCACGATAGCCGACGTCACATTACCAATATTAGGTGCAGACTTCCTGTCCCACTTCAACCTTCTTGTTGACATGAACCACAACCGCATCATTGATTTTGAGACACATTTCTCATCCGCTTGTATTCGTGCTTCCGCTTCCATCAGTGGCATACATCTCTCTCCACCTAATAATGTTTTTGAATCACTATTAATTACCGACTTTCCAGAGCTTCTCTCTCTCTCTCCGGTCTCAAAATTTCCTCCTGTGAAACACAATGTCGTTCATCACATTGAAACTTATGGCAGACCTCCATTCTCTCACGCTCGACGTCTTGCACCAGACAAACTCAAAGCTGCAAAGCTAGAGTTCGAATCTCTCTTAGAAAAGGGCATCATCCGACCTTCCAAGTCTGATTACGCTTCTCCATTACATATGGTTCTCAAACCGAATGGGGACTATCGCCCGACTGGCGATTATCGCTGCCTGAATGCGATTCACTCGCCCAGACCGCTATAATGTACCTCATTTACAGGATTTCACATCCCACCTCTCTGGTTGTACCATTTTCTCAAAAATTGACTTAATTAGCGCATTTTTTCAAATTCCCGTCAATCCGGAAGACATTCATAAGACTGCCATTATCACTCCTTTCGGCCTTTACGAATTTCTTCGAACACCATTCGGTTTACGAAATGCTAGTCAATCATTTCAACGTCTTCTAGACTCAGTATTACGTGGTTTACCCTTCGTATTCGCCTACATAGACGACTTATTGATTGCCAGTACTGCCTCTCCGGAAGAACATACTTCACATCTCAGGCAAGTTTTTACCAGACTAAGTGAATTTGGTCTATGTGTCAATTCTTCCAAATGTGAATTCGGAGTTTCCTCCTTAACTTTTCTCGGACATACAATCTCTGCCGAAGGTATACGTCCCCTTGAGGATCGTGTGGCAGCCATTCGTGCTTTTCCGAAACCTGTAAAACAGCGTCAACTTCGTCGTTTTTTAGGGATGGTAAACTTCTACCATCGTTTTATACCGTCCGCCGCTAAAATTCTCCTCCCGCTTCACGCACTTCTTAAGCATCCACGTAAAGGTTCTGCTGCTTCTGTCACTGTAGATTGGAACGACGAAGCAACTAATGCCTTCACCGCCATCAAGGAAGCCCTTGCCTCTTCCGTGTTACTAATATTTCCATCTGACACAGCCCACACTGGAGTGACACGAACACCCAGCCTTCTGGAGCTGTGCTACAACAATTTATTGACAACGAATGGCGTCCATTAGCTTTCTTTTCTAAAAAGTTCCAGCCGCCTGAAACACGATACAGCGCATTTGGAAGAGAACTTCTCGCAATTTATTTAGCTATTAAGCATTTCCGTTATTTCATAGAAGGTCGGGAATTCCATGTTGTAACTGATCATTTACCCATCACGCATGCCATTACAGCTTCCACAGTGAAACAGTCCCCTCGTGAAGCCCGTCACCTTGAATTTATTGCCCAATTCACAACTGATATCCGCCATATAAAAGGAAAAGACAACATTCCTGCCGATGCTCTCTCCCGAATTAACGCTATCTCTCCTTTACCAGACATTGATTTCGTCGAAATGGCTCGTCTGCAGCAACTCGAAGACATTGTTTTTCCTAGTGCTTCTTCCTACGACATCCAAACTGTAGAAATTTTTGGGTTTCCCCCTTTGTTATGTGATGTCTCTTCAGCACATCCTCGTCCAGTCGTACCTACCCCCATGCGCAGAAAGGTGTTTCACACTATTCACGATGTGTCGCACCCAGGGGTAAAAGGTAGTCAAGTCAAAATAGGTAAGCATTTCGTCTGGCCGTCCTTACTAAAGGATGTTAAACAGTGGACAACGCAGTGTCTCAACTGTCAAAAATCCAAAGTGCACAGGCACACTGTCGCACCTCTTCAGCAATTTCTTCCCCCTGGTGAACGGTTTGACCAGGTACACGTTGATTTAGTCGGCCCCTTACCACCCTCAAATGGTTTCACACATATTTTAACTTGTATAGATAGATACACTCGATGGGCAGAAGCCATTCCATTGCGAGATACTTCTAGCGAGACTATTGCTCAGGCATTTTTGTTCAACTGGATAGCCAGGTTTGGCACTCCCTCGACCGTGTCCACAGACCAGGGTAGGCAGTTTGAGTCTCACCTCTGGAAGGACCTTATGACTCTAATCGG
>JABUQX010006051.1:25000-64272 GCA_015478945.1 Trachelipus rathkii
ATATTATTATATATATATATATATGTTATATATATATATATATAATATATATATATATATAATATATATGATATATATATATATATAATATATATATATGATATATATATTTATATAGTATAAATATACTATATATATGGTTCAATTGAATCGCGCATACATAGACATACAGGAATAGGTTGTTGCGCAGGACGAAAGAATAAGTGAAGAACGGAGGAAAACACACACACAAATTCCCCAGCTGGCAACCATACACCAAACAGGACAAACAAGCCGCTCCGCTCACTTGGACCGACCGAGTCTCGAAAGCAGATACAGGGCCACCAAACGACAGGTAAAAGCGGAGAGAAAGTCTTCCCCAAATACCAGACAGATCGAAAGGTAGCATTCCCATTCATTAATATTATATATAATATAGTATAATATTACTATACTACTTTACTATATATACTAATAATAAGTATATATATATATATATATATTATATATATATATATATATATATATATATATATATATATATATATATTAATCATATATATATATATATAATACTATATAATATATTATATAGTATATATATACAACAGTGTCGAATGTATATAGATTTTTTGTTTAAAATTAAATCTAACAAGAAATATCAAATTTAATTACATTTAAATTTTTAATTACTGATAGATATTTTTTAATAGTAATTTCATTCTTTAGAACTTTAAATATATAAATATATAAGTTACTTGTACTATATTATACTATATATTGTAATACTATATACAGCCGTATTATTATATATAATATATATATATATAATATATGTATATAATAGTTATATATAATATAATAATATATATATATAGATATATATAGTATATATATATATATATATATATATATATATATAATATATATATATTATATATATAATATATATATAATAATATATATATATTATATATATATATATATATATAGCTATTGCGTAAATAGGTGTGTCCAAGTGTGCGTAACGAGCGCACATGTCTGTGTACAATCTACACACCAGCGTACACGCAAGGAGTTGAGAGTTGGGAACGTGCTTTATTGACACCATTGCTTTGCTCAAGGACAAATAGTTCTCGCACGGAAACGCTTTTGAGAACGAATAGAGAAAAAGAATAATTCTCTTCTTTTGATTTTTTTTTTTTTTATTTCATTCTTTATTGCAAATGAGAATTGATTGGTTTTAAAGAGCTACGTGTTAAATTAAATTTGATCCATTGTAGATAATTAATTGCAGGAAAAGACTGCCTTCGCATAATTATCATTTTTAAGTTGATTGCTTATGTTTTTTTTAATTAATAAAACCGTATAACATAACCAAAAAACAAAACAAAAAAAAAAACAAATCAATTCTTTTTACTTTTTGCCTTGATATTTTCGCATTATAAAATCACAAATTTTCTTGAAAGTATTAATTAATGATTATAATATGCGTATATATCATTATATATATATATACCTAATATATATATATTATATATATAATATATATATATATATTTATATAATATATTATTATATAATATTATATATATATAATATATATATATAAATATGGTATATATATATATATATATAGTATACTCGCATCTGCTTGTACCCAGATACAGTCAGACGTATACAGGTGGTGAGTGTTTGCATGTGTATCGTAAGCCCATATGGTTTTCGCTCAACTGCATGCATAGGGCATTGAGAGCGTAGGTCTATGGGGACGCAGACAAGAATCTGTTTATTTTGTATTATATCATATTTACATGTTAATTTGCATATTTACAAATATAGGATAGAGTCTTTTTCTTATATCTATCTTTCTTTTTCATTCGCGAATATAGGAAAATAAATATTCGGAAAAAAAATATTCAGTAGGATCAACCATCATTAAAAAACTTTTTCATTATGTGTTCTTGAGTTAAATTTTAATGATAAGCAATCACAATCGTATCGAGTTGATCTGAGCACTTTATTTTATTTTTATAGCTCTGAAGCATATTTATTGTCATTTTAAATTCAAAATAATTAAAAAATTGAACTGTCATGTTCAATTGAAATTGATTTTCATTTAATTAAGCTGAGCATAGTTGTGTTTGTGTTTGCAAAAAAACACAGTGCGAAGTTTATTTTCACTTTTGCCAAGCAAGTTCATAACAGATATTAAATTCCATTAGAATCTTTATTCCAATAGAACATTTTGCCTCACTCTCTTTCAAGCCTGAATCCATCCAACTCCAATTAACTCTACTTACCCCGTTACTTTTTCACTTTCCATCTAAGGCGAGTACATTAGAATGGCGGAAAAAACTACAAATTTGGACAGCGTTCGCAGACGTACTGACACCTCCACCCTAAGCAGGATTATGTGATGCGACTAGTGTGATCTCGATGCTTAGCCCAGACTTTTAGGAGCAACCACAAGCAGTCGTGGATAAACTTCCTCACCAAAACGGAAAGCTATCTCGTCAGAAAACCCGGAGGAGAGGGGGCAGATACGCTTATCCAAACTAAAACGGAAGAGAGGATAGATACCGAGAGAGGGAAGTTTAGAAAATAAGGCAGAAGGAAGCAATGAACTGAAGGCATGAAGGGAAGGTTGAGGGTACAAGAGAGAGAGAACTACAATAGTCGAGGTGGAGAAGCTTCGATACCCTTCGGCCCCGCCGCACGAGATTCAAAGGAAGAATTCGGCGGATAGCGGAGCAGAAGCGGAGGAAGAAGAAAGGTTATGGAAATTCTCAAAGGGAGATGGCGTAATGACACTATCATACAGCGTATTTCACATATTAACATAATATTTCTTAATCTATTTATATATATAATATACCTATTATACATTTCTATCTCATAGCTATCATCAGTTATAATCTATTACTTATATATAATCTTATTAACTTAATACTTATTGTACTATATAGATTATCTATTTCTATCAATATATATACATACTTATATCCATATACTTTATGTACTTATATACTTAATAATCATACTACCGGCACTCCCCAAATTAACTCTCGCGCATTCGAAGAGTGTCCTCATCTGTCCATGTCTAGATTAGCCGCGTGTGTCATTGTCTTATAAGTTACGATTAAATCCTATCCTCCTTTTTTCAAAGAAAAACATCGGATTCAGTTCCCGTCCAAATCGTAGAATTACTATCTATAAATAGTTACTTATTTTGCATAGAGTCTATGAGTATATAATATATAATATTATTAATTATATATACTATAATTGAACTAACTATAATCAGGAGAATATTTATATGCACATATTCCTATAGGTAATCTTCTTTACCTAGGAGACTATATTTTAGTGTGGCAATAAGTAGATGTTCACGTGATTACGTTCTACTATTATACTCATCTATATACCATAGTAATTATAGTTATACTGGTATATAGCTTCTTTCTACCGTATAAGTCCTCGGCTTTTCTATCTACTTATCTTATCAGCTACTCTTTATTCACAATAATATTTCTTTATCGTTTTATTAGTATTGTCGCCAGTTATGGCCATCAGTGAAATGCCTCATATATTATACAGCTTCCTGCATGATCTCTCGCTATTATCTCGATCTTATGTACTCTAATTCTGTCTATTCGCTCGATAGTTTTAATTATGCTGACTATGTTTTTAGATACCCTACTCGCTCTCTACACATATAGGGCACATAGTTTAGCTTTACTTCTCAAACATTGTCATCGCAAACTGATAGATTGTACTCTCTTTACATAAGCATTCATCTAGCTTCTCCGTTACTTCCTTCCAAGAGCTACTATCTATATATCAAACGCCTAGCCACTCTCCACTCTCTTCATGCAACCTAATAGCTCCATATACACGTTCTTTCCATTCTTTAATTTGATTTCAAAATGAAGTTTATGATAAAGGGTATTATCGAAGTGTCTTATTTATATATTTATTTGATCTAACACTCCTTTAATATTCTCTGCCTCGCAAGTAAATTACTCCGTTTCTCTCATAAAATGTAGGAAATGTTAAAAATATGATCCTCGTATACTGCAGATACTAAGGTTATTAAAACTATCTATTATGTTTCCCTTTATTGCTCTAGTGAATATATTATTTTACGTTCTAAATAAGACACAGATCTTCATATGAATATTCTGAGTTCGTAATTATTTAATATTTATTCTCTCGTGGTCCACATAGAATATATCTCTCCGATTTTATCATATATTATCATTATTATATTTCCTGATTTGTGTTTTATTGTAGTATTTACGGTTATTTAATATTACTAGCCTTCGCTCCCATCTTAATATAGACTCATTATACTATTTTGTCTTTCTCTCATATTCTAGCTCACAATCTCATCGTTATTTTACTCTTACTTACATTCTCTCTACAGCGTGATATCTCCTAATCTATATTTTTGCCTACTTCACCTCTACTTTCATATATTTATTTATATTCATCCAATTATCTATTTTATTTTTGAACAATGTCATATTATTCACCTTGCTGTCACCGCTGTTTCTTTCATTTCATCAACTTTGGTTGTTAAGGTTTTTCTTTAATTGTCTTTCTTTTACTTCTTCGTTCCACCATGGTGCTATGTCTCTTCCTTATTATTCTCATATAATATTCCAATCTTATTTACTCAAAGGTGTAGTGTGTGTGTGCTCCGCCAACTCTGATGTATGTGTACTGAATACACTCCTAGAGCACTTTAGTACCTCTCGACTTTCTGTAACACCCTCTCGCCATTTGAGGGCTATTATTAGCTCATATGCGACTGCAGTTTTATTTTTTTGAATTCTGAGTTGTTCATATCTTTGTTTTTGTTCTCAGATTCTTCTTCTTGTACTCACTGAATACAATTCTGTTCGCTTTTCTGGCTTCACTATGTAACTCGTCGTGATAGCTGGACATTAAGGTCTTGTGAATGATTGTCGACCGAGCTACTTTTGCTCTCCCTCATCATGATCACCAATAAGCATCGCAAACCTGACCGGAAGTAAATTAGCCAATCACACCGTCATGAGCATTACTATTTACATCTCTCTCTTATCTCGTGTTGTAGTAACTAATCTCCATGCTCGGATATGATCACACACGAGGTTCGTCTTAAGGTAACTCGGCATCCCTATTGACTACCCTCGGAGAAACCTTCTCAGTACCATGGGTCCGCCCTCAAAATGGTATATCTACAAATTGATAGTGATTATCTGTCACTTCATGATGCACCAACAGTGAGAAGCTTCATTATTTGTTTAGTGCACTTTATCGTAACAAGCCTATTAAAATGAAAATACGCACACTCGTTCTCCGGATTTTTCATTGAGACAGTAGTGATAGACCTCTCCAAATGGTCTCGTCTCATTAATACTCCTCTCCCCAATTCCTGCTCTAGTATTCCTGTTACTCACATCATTTTACTCAGTCGGAGGCATGTGCAAGAACTCTTACACCGATCAACAAATGACTCTCCCTCTCATTCCCCACCTCTTCCTCCTTTCAATTCATAATCTAGTTTTTTTCCTCCTCTGAGTGGCCCTGTTGTGGTGCATATTATACTGGAATATCTCTATATTTTATCCGGCCCTATCTTCAATACGCACATCATCAAACTCTCATTTATAATTTTTGACTCTCTGTATACATGGTGACAGGCTTGGTCCCACTATAATTTCGGATACCATGCTTTCTTATTCCTTTTTCTCACCCCCACTATATACATCGAACAAACTCCTATCTCATCTCTTTTACCCTCTCACACCCTTCACTCTAATCTCCGCCTCGCCCAGCCAACATATCTATCTTCCTCCTTCATGATATCTTATTATTCTCCTCCTCTTCATAAATATGTATACTATATATATATATAATTTATATTATATTTATATATATATATCTTATATACATATAGTAGGTTATATTAGTGTAACGCATAGTATACATAGGTACTATTGTTTGATGTTTTACTGTTATTCTGTTCATAATCTTTTATATATTTTTAGAGATGGAAAGACTCAGTATTGTATTCTACAGTGAACAGAATTATCTGATAAAAAAGCTCGAAGATCGTGGGCCGATTCGGCAATAATATATAGGTCGTATAAAGTGGATGTAGATGAGAGAGATATAGTGTGAGTATATTAATTTATTAGTTAAGATCTCATCTATTCCTTAACTCTTAGGTAAATTTATTTCTCATAGTGTATATATCGCATGATAGCTCTGTGTGTGTTTCTTTCATCGCGTTTTTAGTAGCCACATAACCATCAGAGTGTCGCCTTTCATTTCTGACCGCTCTTCTTTCCTAGTAATTTGTATACGTACGTCCTCAGTAGTTTTTTAACATTGAATTGCTTTGGAAATTAACTTTTGCTGCATTCGGCATGCGTCTATACATATTTTTATTAATTTTTTGGGGGTAATTAGGCATGCATATATAAAAAATATATGTAAAAAAGTAGTTTTAAAATAAAAAAAATACTAATATATATAAAAAAAATATAAAATACAATAATAAAATAACAATTGGCCAAAATCTTCCAACAAACTTAAAGACTCAAAATCGTAATTTACATTTTAATAAATATTTATTTTTATTTATTTTATTATCTACTTTATAGCGAAAATACGCGCTCGCATCAAAGGTTATAAAATGCTAATCTAGATATATAATAACTAGATATACGTTTTACTTTTTTTTTTTTACTCTGTAATAATATTATTTTTAAATTTTTTTAACCTCCAGGTTGAATATATATTATATATATATATATATATACTATATTATATATATTATATATTATATTATTATAGTATAGTACTATAATATATATATATCTATATTTATATATATATCATATGTATATTAATATATATATATATATGTCACTCTGTGATAGTATGTCATTTCGAGGATTAGTAGACGCTATATTTATATATGATGATATTTACTTCGGTTTCAAACAGCCACATCTTTTCTTATAAATTGTCTATTATGATTATTATCGTGATCTTATGGCCGTAAATAGTATCCCTCTTTCTTTTAAGCATAGCTTATTTTATATTTATATTGTATTATTTAAAAAATCGATAACTATGATATATGGTATATTTTATATTTTATCCATTCTTGTTTATCAAAGAAATTGTATATACTACAAAAGAATACTTTTCATATAATGATTATTAATAATATATGAAATGTTAGCTGTAGGTAATTTATAATAAAATCTATTAACTCGATATTAGAGCTCTTCTAGAAACTGAGAGTTGTTGACCAGAGGATGATCGTATAATAGTATACGTATTGGTTATAGTGAGGAGATATTTAACTTGTCGGTGAACTTCTTACAGTGATGACAATTATAGGTAATATATTTCTATTATTGTGTGGGTGAAGTGCTAAAAGAAATCCTAGTTTGAACAGAGTAAAAGATAGATCAATCAGTGTAGTCAATCTATCTAAGAAGTATATGCTTATTTAAATATAATCACTTTCAGGCTAATATAATAGTTTTTAGATAGGGTATATATATAATACAAGTAGTCTAACAACGTCAGTCTATATATAGTAAATTACGTGATAGTGCTATACTATATAATGAGGTAGAAGTTTACATTGTAGGATAGATTCCATGACGGATAAGGGAATAAATATCAGGACTCGAAATTATATACCATATAATCTACTCCCTGCCCCTACCCTGATAAGTGCTGATTATCTGATTATGAAGCGTTTTAATAGTGCTAGTTCCTTTCCTTTGCTATTAACTGATATATGGTAGTTGTGAACGTTTGTATAAATATATAAAGAATTAGTTTTCTCTCATTATATTATTAAAAATTTTTATTTTCAAATTTAGCTTTGATTCTTCTCGATATGAACTGATAATGTGATGGTAATTTATTGGCATATCGTGGTATCGTTTTCTGTGGCCATAGTCCTTTTTTCTCCCGTGCACAGACACACCGACGTTCTTGTAGAGAAGGAGTATTTCGAAATAGTCAAGTTGACGTGACAGTTGAAGGAGTCAGAAGCGATTGGAGCCGGGAGAGAATTAATCAATTGAAAAAGGGGTCTGCATGACATAAGTTATTGTAAATATTGTACAATTTCGTCAGCTCCTCTCACAGAGTCAGTGTGGAGAATAGTATATAAGTAAAGCCCTATGGATTATTACACTTTAGAGGTAACAAAGTCAGCCGAGATCACGATATAAGTGTCGTATCTTAAATAGAAGTACAGTCAGTTCTTTTTTGTTCATGTCACCATCTCAATATTCGAATACTATAGGTCCATACACAATGATTCTACAGTCTATTTTGCGATTTTTATAAAAATCGGTGATGGAGCCGTTCTGTCCGACTATTACCGAATTTTATTATTTACCTAATTTTTTACAAGAAAAATAATACAAATTACTCTAATTACATCAAATATAACGGTATCGACCAATTTAAAAAGGACCAAACTTATATATTAAAATAATTATTATAATATTAAAATTCAATTCATTGAAACTAATCATTTGATCATTTGATCTTTAATCGTAAATTTGACGTTAGGATCAGTTCCTTAAAGAAATTTGAGTGAGAATCACATAGGATGAGAAATGTCCAAACGCGACTCTTATTACTGCGTTGACTGCCACTTTATATCTCTTTGGACTGAATGCCTAGTTTGGCCGACATTTGTGATCAACAGTCTTTCCTCGAGTTCCGAAGTAAGTTCACCTTTACCGGCTACATGCTCACCCCAGATGTGAGGGTACTTTATGATCATGCATAAATGAGCTCTGAATTATCCATCATTTACCATAAAATGTCATTTTTGAGGATAAATATAATAGTTTTTACCCTATAAAGATGACTATATAAATATAAAGAAAATAATATCCAGCAATTCTGCTACTGATTTTTTTTTAAAGACAAAAAATTTGTCAATTTGAGAATTAAAATATAACAACCTTCTAATGTGAGAATTCAGGAAGAATAATAATATTAAAATAATATCAGGTGGCAGAGAGTAAAATTTACAAATCATTCCTGAGTTTTTTCAAGTGCCTATAAATAAAGAAATTGCATCTTAAAGGATAGAACACACTCAATATAGTTATTTACAAAAGGACAAACTATAAAGAAAATTTGCGCAATCCTTAACTAAGTTATATTAAAATTTTAGGTATATTTCATATTTCAATACATCAGTCATTTTCACACATTGGCCTGGTGGATAACAAATAAGTGATATAATAATTAGATAATACGTTTATCGATTTTTCACACAAAGTTAATGTATATCTCTCTTTTGTTGTTATCATGCTCTACAAATAAATAATATCAAGAACTGTAATATTTCATATTAATATATTAACGTATTAAGACTCTATCAGTAGTATATCTATTTAACTTAATATTTAATAATATATTGATATTATATAGGTATATTATATATATTATATAGTTTAATCATATATATATAATTTATATTATATATAATATATATATATAATATATTATATAAAATAATAGTATTTTTTTATTATTAAATATTATATAGCATATAATTAATTAGTGTATCATGCTACATTGTTGAAAGCTTGCCTTTTGTAACATGTAGTTTAATTATTTACTATGTGTTAAAATATTGTATAATGATTTTTTTTTTACTTTTTTTATGGTTTTATAAATAATAAGAAAAATATATATTACTATCAATATATTATTATTTATTTTAGTATCTTAGTCTAAATTAGCCTACGCATATTATAATAGCTGGGCTATAATATAACTTAAGAATAATAATCTTAAGTATATGCTATAATAGTATTATTGTATCTTGCAATCTAATTCATTATTTTTTATATAACTATTTTTTTTATTTATATTAGATTATATTTATATATATCATCCGTGATCTCATATAATTTGATATATTTTCGCGTAATTTTATAGTAATCGATATTGCTATATATAATAAATAGAGAAGCCAATATATAGCACGTAGGAATAAAGTTTCTCAGGTAACAAAAGACAATTCATATGTACCTAAAAAAGTGATCATACAGAGAAAATATGCTTTCTCGTGGACAGACATAGACAATTAAGATATGTCTCTGTGTTCAAAGTATTCTTCGTCTAAATGTAGTTTAATTCTATATGATTCTACCTATGCGTATTACCTCAAGGAATAATAAAGATATAAAATGTGAAGTAATAGTACTGTTAAGTTAAAAGGAAAAATTATTAGTGGAATGTGGTTTATTCTAATAATGCTTTTAAACTATTAAACTATAGACAAAGTATATTCGATATCTAAATCCATAGTAAATCAATATCAATAGTAATATACATTGATTCATCAGTATTCAGTTACTGCACAAAATTGGATAGGTAGTTCCACATATGTTTAAAAGTGTCTAGTTCGTAATAAGACTAAAACGCATCGCCCAGACTGCAACGGAAGAATTAAACAGAAGAGCTAGACCTGTGTTGACTCAAGGTATAAATAATATTACGATAATATTGATTATATATTTATTCATTTATTTCAAAATATTAATAAATTATATGTAAATTTTTGCTAAAAACTAGTGGTTTATATCTATAAATGATTGCTTATTTAATGTAATGTATTTTATTCTGTGTTTGTTACATTGATTATGCTCCGTGAAACTAATTGAATATAATTAGCTACTGGATATATATAATATATATTATAGTAAATAAATCGATAATATTATGTCACAATATAATCTATAATAATTACTATATATATAAATATTATATATAATAATAGATACTATAGTTATATATATATAGTCGCATATTTACGTACTATTAGTAAATTGGTTTCTATAGGTTTCTATGTATAAATGTAAGTATATTGTTCTCTAAGTATATATATATTATACTAATCTTATTTAGTACTAATTTTGTCAGACCATTATATGATTTACCAAATACCTGATCGAGTGGTGCTTGTTGAGGGTGGCGGTGGTTGAAAGGGGATGAAAATTGAACGAATAGTAAGGAAGAGTGAACCGTCTCTTCTGTGAGGAAAAGGTATGATGCGTAAGTATATTTTTACAAGACGCGCTGATAGAGTACCCCTCCGGATATATAAGCACAATATAGGCTATACTGAAACGGTTAGTATGACAGGTAGTTCGCGATAGTACGCACTCTCCAGATGAGATCAGGCCATATAGGATGAATGCCAAGAATGATTAGAATTAGATATGAATAGCTCGATGAGTGAAGATCGCGGAGGATAGCGGGAGTTACGCAGCAGGATGGGTAGTCTCTTGTATTGTGATATGATTTTGTTAGTTGTGCTGTTGTTAAGAGATTTTAAGTTTTAGTAATGAGAGTGATTTATGTGGTGAGAGCGAAAATGGTGAAATGATAAAGAAGAGATGCTTAGGGTACGAAATTTATTAAGAGTTGATGTTGCATGTGTATATATGGTTAATATTCGGGTGAAACAATAGTTGTATATTAGTATAATGAGAGGTAATACAGTGACTTTTACTTCATTCGCACATATGCAAAGTAAAAACTAACTTCTTTCTTCGTTGAGTGTGAGAGGGTTTGAAAAATCTTCAACGAAATCTGGGAGGAGAATTATACGAGAAAGACCGTATGATATGCTCCTTTCAGGTTGTCACGATTAGGAGTTGTATTTAGATGTTGCACTATTTAGTTGCAAAGAAAGAGAGTAAGAGAATGTTGTGAAAACATGTGACACTGCTCTGGAATGAAGGGTGATGAAGCTCTCGGTTATGAGATAGTGTTGAAAAGATGTTGCTCTCGAGTATTAGCATATGTCGGAGATAGGTATGTGTGCAACTAGAAGCACCCACTGTTGAGGTCTTTCATAGAAAGGATGTATGAAAATATACTTCTTATCTTTATAAGTTCGAGTGGGGAAAAGAAGATATCTAAAAGATTGAATAGCAGTAGGAACGGAGAAATTCTGAGGTAAATGAACAGTTTGTAGAAACCATAGAGGTTTGTGATTACTAGAATAGAAAAAAGGGAAAATACATGACCTTCTTATCAATTTATTGCTGTATTTGTTGCAAGGATTATATGGCAAGGTCTTTATTTGGTTTTTTTTATTATATTGGTCATTTTTATTGGTAAGATGTAGTTCTTCAACCAACGGATAAAGTTAGTACTGAATTGTTGTTATATCATTGGTTGCTTTAAGGAGTGCGACCACAATAATTGTGTATTTATTGTGATCAAGTTTCGAAAAAGTTCTTGAAGGAAATTAGTTTTAAAGGTAGAGATAACTCGCAAACAGGATGATGTTGGTTCAAGTCACAGAGTGAGTGTAGAAAGAGTTGAAAGTATGTATTTATCGTCGCATAGAGATAGAAAGCATGAGTGAGTGAGATTGAGAGAATCAAAGCAGATTTACTGGAGGGCTGAAGGATAGAAAGTGACTATGGAGATAGAGTCAGACAGCTGTGTGGTGAACAAAGGATTGAAGTTGGCATAAACTGTATTTATATATTGTCGTGGAATCACGACACAATAACCGATGATTAGGAAATTTTAAGATTATTTAGCTGCATATAGTGTATTAGTTATTTTCATATTAATTTTATGTGTAAGTGCGGGATAGGGTGTAACTATACTCAGGTAACCATTTATGTTTTCTATAGGGTTGTTATGAATATATATATATGATGGTATTTTGGTCGAAGGAGTTGACTGAGAGACTGACTGGTGAAGAACAAGGTGCATTTTAGAAGTGGTTAGTGAGATATTCGTATTGAATACATGGATCCTTTATCAATATGAAAGTTGGAGGGTTTCAATGGTGTATGAGTCTGTTTGACATAGACGTTTTTTTTGTCGCGGCTTAATTATCTCTCAGTGCACCGCTACGAAAACATGGACATTAAAATCTTGGAGACATATTCAGGCGATTGTTGAGTACCTCATAAAATCCGCAACGTGTAGCTAGTCTTGTGATCTCACCTACTTAATCGTCAAGTCCTATATTCTTGTGTTATAAGGTGATATATATCTGTCTTATCTGAAGTGCTATTTACACTGTACGGAATGTTCAATATTTTCACAAACCATATGGATAGTAATATGTCGATAGCTAGTTTTTCTCGTTACCTTTCGTTGTTATCACTACAGCTCAACACTATATCTGCTCACGAATAAGTGACTTGCAATACATGAAATTTGCAATTTCAGATACTTTCTATTAGTCTCTCTACAGTTATACTGTAGAGTACTTTATTTCTGATCTTCTTGAGTTATTGGTGCGTACATCTCTTAGACGCTAGAGTGTCCAAATTATATCTCAAGGAAAACACATTATATTTTTGGATAATGTAAAATGAAAAATTGCGATAATTTTTTCCGCACTGATTCGGGCGATTAATAGAGTTGGACATGTATAGATTTTTTTAGTAAAATATCTCCTAATCTTTTGAGGAAGGAAAAGATAACTATACTCTTTTTTTTAACTTATATATAATTTTCTTTTTATTTTTTCTTTTGACTACAAAATTCTCTCTAGTTCTTTGTATTTTTGTTACTTTCTCAGAGTATTGCTTCTCTCTCTTACACACTATATAGAGATAAAAACAGAACTCGTGAAATTTTTTATAAAAATTTTCTCTTTAAACTGATATCTCTCAAAAAAGTTTATCCTTTATGAGTAACTATGTATAAAGTATTGCCAATCTTGTGACTTACCGTCATACTCACGCCGATATTATTTTTTTGGAGGAGTTGATTGTTGACTGTGAACACCAGTATAATATATATTATAAAAAGTTTCCTAATCGCCGATAATAATGCTAAGTCAAAGCTGTCTCTCAAATATTATTCATACTGTTTTTGGTTAAGAGAAGTAGAAAGATAGATTGATATATTTTTTATTTATACCATGTATCATTCGCCAGAGGCTTAAAAACTTAAGGATTCATTACGGCGCTTGTAATAGACGTGAAGGCTGTTTATACTACAGCTCGAAGACAGATCGATCAGATGCAGGGTATGATGATTATATGTCCTTCTGGCTTTATATCAATATTTGTGCTCATTTGATTAGGATGACAGGTGCTGAGTGCGAATGAGGAGGGCGCGAGGTGGGTAGACTGATAGAATTTACTAAGTGGGAGAGAGTAATGAAAGAATGGGGTGCCCTGATTCATTTAGGGGTTGCTGCCGCTCGGTCTGCGCGCCTGTCCATTCTTGGTCGAAGTCGAGGGACACTCGCGGAGGGTCGGGGAATATGGATAGTATTCTTGTTAGAAGCATGTTGTGTGGAGTTCGGAGGTCTGAGTAAGTGCATTCGGTAATTTTTGTAAGGCGGTGCGGGATCTCGGTTCTTTATTCTGTGTTATTTTCGTAAATAATAGTATCCTATTAACTTGGGAGCGCCGGAGAAAATTAAGTACATAATTTTTTTTTTGTCTTCTTTCGTTGACTTTTTTTTTCTATTTCGGCAGGTTCTGGAAAAATTTAAATGACTTTAGTTATATTATTAAGTGACTCTTATGATTTCCTCACTTACGCTAATCATCTTCTATTAGCAAGATAATTAAATGTATATGGTTTCGTAGCTTCACATGCAGATAATGCATGATTGTCATAACTTCGAAGATTTTTAATACCAGATCTTCTCGTATGCTTTCTCTCGTTCGGGGATTTATGATTCTATAGTAAAATTATACAAAATCTCTATTACCGATTATATTTAATATAAATATCTGAACACATAAATACAGAGTGAGGTAAGCTCGAAGATATGATTTCCTCGATTTACATAACTAGTATTATACATAGGCTTATGTTGGTGTTTGTTTTCCAGAATATATCATTGCAATAGTGGTGATACAAAAGATAATTTTGTGAGAAGGCTGTAAGTTGATACAATGCAATAATATGCATTTCAAAAAGCACTTGCACTTTTGCAATGTTTGGCATTGTTAATTACTACGAGTATGAGGAAGTTTCAGGATAACAAAATCAGAGTGATGCGGTGAACTTATTGTAAGTCGATCGATACATACTAATATTTACGCACAAAATCATAAATTCGAGTTGACTACCTTCTAAGTCAATTAATGTACAAGAAAAGTTTTTCTAGTAATTGATATGTATGAAGCTTCTAGATATTAAGAAAGAGAGATTTTTTAAGTCGAAGAGCTATACAGTAAAACTTAGCAGTCAAAGAAACAAGGTCAAGTCCTTGAGCACTAATATCCTTGACAACAATATTCACGCCTATTAGACATCTTAATATATAATCAATTTTATTTGTAAACATCTGTTTGCACTGAAGAAGTGAAAAATTTTATTTACGTGTCAACTTCGAAGCTTAAATTAGAAGAGCATCGCATTAAAAGTATCCAGACAGTTTACCAAGACGTAAAGATCGCTGTATTTAATATTGCTTTGTATAATTGTCGGATCACCTGCCAATGCTAAAGTGTAGTTGTGAAACTGTGACTGTCTTTTGATGACATCACGCTTCTCATCGAATAATACATTTATTACCAATAGAAGAAAATGAAGAGAACCTGTTGCTAGAGCGTATATGCTATTCTGAATTTTTTAAGAATAAATCCTATACAACTAGTGTAAGTAGATTGATTTAATAATTTTTAATGTTATGTTCTATAGTAACTACAAGCTGTAATTAGTGTGATTAGTTATAATACGTTGTCATATATATATATATAATATAATAATGTATATATAATATATATATATATTATATTATTATATATATATTATATTATTATATAATATATATATATAATATAATTATAATTAATATTAAATAAGTATATCTATATTATGATATATATCTATATATATAATCCGTGTAGACCCCTTTCTTATCAATTTGTTATCAAATTTTTTGATGGCTTAAGTGGTCTCTTAGTTATAATTTTAATTAATAATAAGAAATAATAGTTAATCAAAGCAAATATATTAGAGTATATGTTTTAATTAACAGATAATGAGTTTCTGTATGAGAAACATTATTTGTTAGTTTCTGGTGAATGCACTCCATTAGTTAAGGGCGTGACTTATGATTCTCCTAATTCATTTTGCGTAAGCTACTTGATAGTATCTGTCACAATTATTATACTATATTAGGCTTTCGATTAATAACTATTAAATAATTAGAAGAAGTGATATAATAGTTATTTGATATATATGTAGTTAGACTCAATTAGGTTACTGTGAGTATGATCAAGTGATTTACTATGAATTGTATAGATAGGCTATATTGATAGCATTATCGCTTAGAGAATAGCCTTCGAATAGGAGTTTTGCAAATTAACTCTAAGGTGTTTCATCTACCTCGTTATATATACATTCTTCCATATTCCCTCGTTCTTTCCTCTCCCAGGAAATTTATTCATTACATTTCCTTCCTTCAACAGAAAATGAAATTTTTGTAGATAAAACCCTATAATGCACTATTCCTCTTTTCGTCATCACTAGAGCGCCTCTTCTCTAGATAATTTAGAGTGTTTAGTCTCATTTTTCAGAGAGTCCTTCCTATACAACCGTTTCACCTAATCTATCTATTTTACGTTCAGAGGTTATTACAACCTACGCTTGTCGTGTGTACATTCTTTTGCCCTCTCGTAGAGTCTAACTATTCTGTTCCATCTTCTTTTCGGCTTCTCCTCTCATGCATGATCCTGCTTCACAAAATGTCTGTACGCTATTTACCACACATCTCTCAATCATCACAACACACACTATCTCGACATATTCTAGCTATAATCATTCATTCTGTGACACCTATACTGATAATTCTTCTCTTAACTATGTTTTCCTCCATATTCGTAGCTGTCCCTTAACATTGCCTTTTCACAAATTTGTAAAGGCAGTTCTTAATATCCTGCACATAACTCCGCCGACTTTTGATATTCTCTTAGCTTCTTTCTCTCTTTCCATATTCTGTTTGTATGGTTATTCGCTCGCTCTCGTTCTCAACACCTTAACTCTTATGACCTAGAGCACGTAGTGGAGTCACAATGCTGTTAAAACTCAATCACTTTTTTCTAACTCTAGCCATTCATGTTTCTATCTTTCATTGATGGGGAGTTTCCAGTAAATTAATACCGCTTTTTCAATCTCTCACCATACTTTAACCAGTGTCATACGTAAATACAAAGCATTACTCCATGCTTACACTCACACCACAATATACTGTTAAATCACACCTACCGTGATAATATGCAGGTTGGTTAACTCTCTCGCCTTGCAACTACTCTTCCTACCATCTAACTCACCATCATTCATTCGTTATTCCCCTCTTAGTTTCATTTCTTCGCTGGTTCATATCAGGTTAGATACGTATCTGTCTCTTACACCTAAATGTTAACATCCTTATACAATCCCGTGTCTTCCTTACCACTAGAGGACCTTACGAGCTTCTCTACTCTCTCTACTCTTTTCTCGAATCGACCATAGCCTCTATAACTGGTCGCTGTTTAAAATCTGCAGATCCGTCCTGATTAATATAATACATATATATATCACACTTAAATTCTTCCTCACAAGTTTTCTTAGAGGCACGATTAAACTCATTCGTTAGGAAGATCTATAGAAAAATATTTACCGAGATCAGATGGTTATTTCGATGTTGAATCATAACCCAACTCAAGCATAATGTAGGTCGCCCCTGTAACGTTATGATCTAGTCTCATGTAAATTAGTGTTCTAAAATATCTTATAGTCATAATAGTTTTTCTTCCCGTCAGTGAGTATTGTCTTGAGATGTGTGTAGTACCTTCACTCTCAGACGCATTAAAGAACAGGGCGGAATTGTGGTGAGGGATTATAAGATTGTTTGCTGTACATCAACAGGGATATCACATTCTATAATATGTATCTATCATATATTATAACATCACATCTAATAGCCAAAAGTTGGTCTCTGGCGTTTGTTTTGTAGATCTTATCAATATAATAAGTTTATATCTCATGTCATGTTTCTCTAGATAGACCAGTTCCACTAAAGTTCATATGACGTGTAGGATGGAAAGATTGTCTATCTGGAGTTAGCTGTGTGACACAACTCTTAGCTTAGATGATAGTATTATTTTATTTGAGTTAGTATTGTTTTGCCGCTATATGTTATTCTGAAACCTTGGTTAGGATATTAGGATAGGATACATGGCCTTCAAACCAGACTCGCGGCGCTCGTTGGTGTTCTTTAGGTTGTGGTTTGTACGCTCCACTCAATGTACTTTGTAACTCTTGTATCAATATGTCTTCAGTTAGATCTGGGGATCTTGTTACGTCTCTCGTAATAGGTCGATAAGTGTGATACATATAGATCTTTTTTTCGCAGTCTCTGTATGTATTTTAACCCATTATCCGTCTATTCTCTAGACGGCGCGAATGGTGGAAATACTTCTAACTTTGATTCTTGTGAAAATAATCTAAAATCTTACTCTCTTGTGGCATCTAACTGCAAATTGAGTGAGGCCTATAAAGTTCGATGGAAAAAACCCTGTGTAATGCAGACAAATGAAGAGAGGAATGTTTTGACGTGTGAGTTTAGATAGCCTGATGGTGCCTTCGGCTCGGAAACACTACCATCGTATCCAGCGGCAGTTTAGCCTGTTGCATACAATGAGAGCTGTTCCATTCTACTCTTACGCACTGTAGCAAGTATTGTGCAAACTCCAATTAAAATTTCTATATTGGCAATACAACTCTCGTAATAACAGCACCGGCATAGGAACTATATGTATATTGTATGTATACAATTGTGAGGATTTCTCCAATGTCCTTCTGTACATATAAAGACAAATATATAAATTTGACCATAACGATTTTTTTCCCATTTATCACGAAATCGAGAGTACAAGCTCTCACGAAAGAGTCGAGCAGCGAAGCTAGGCTTAGACGAAGGATATAATTAATGGGAACTTCTTTCACGCACCTCGCGTACGTTTAATGTACATTTCTCAAAGATGGTCTTACGTGCATTAAGATAGGCGATATCAAAGCCGAGATCGGAAGTGGCGAATGATATAATGGCGTGCTTTATATAACAGAAGGACTTGGAATGCTTTTTTATGCCTTTCAAGAGCAATAAAGATGTCGAATGTCGCTATCTTGAAATCAAGAACGTCGAAGAAGCGAGTCTTCAAGATAATCACTCTCTCAATTCATGTTGTTTGATCAATATGTAGTAAGTCTCTTCATCTCTCCAGTATAATTAGTGAAGAGAACTGCTCTGTTTATAAAATCATATATTATGTAATGTTGAGTTTTTATAGTTTAAGAAGGGTTTCATAAAGCAAAACACACGAAGCATATCGTAACATTCAGTGACTAAGTATGACGAAATAAAGCGCTACATTTTCAAACGCAGACATTATGTGGATAATGGAGAAATTATAATGCCTCTTGTATGAAGAATCAATACTAACTAAACCAAATTATAGACTAGTATTAGCTAATTACAATTTATTATTCTATTGATATGAATATTTTTCAAACCATGAGTCTAGGAGCAAGTTCGCGAAGTCAAAGACCATACTTTACTGTATATTAATATAAAGTTATTTAATTCTGATCGTCATCTATCCAAATTTTAAGCCATATTTGGGACAAAACTCTTTGAAATAGTGCAGATTAATATTATTTAGATTGTGTAGGATTATATCATTGGTAGGCATTTTGACCTACTCAATGATGTGAATCCTAAAATATCATTTCATACTACTAGTATAAAGGCTTCAAAGCAAACTTTTTCATTCTACATAGAAGAAGAATCTAGCAGATACTAGGCTTTAATGTACGTGTACTCATAGCTTCAAATATAATAACGAATGAGAAGTTAGTCAATCATTTTTAGACTTTTAAGAGATCAAATATTAATAAGAATTATTTTGTAATATAATGATAAAATTTCTTTTCGTTTTATTATGTAATAATTATCATTTATAATGTTCCATTATTTTTTCAACTTCCTTTTATTTGAAGTAATATATTAATTATAATATTAATATATGAATATATTATTATATATATATATATATTATATCTAGTATATATTCTCACTATATTATATAGTATTTATACCTATAGTATCTATACCTATATTAATATATAATTAACTAAGTATGTATTATATAATATATATTAACGTTAATATAAATATATTAATTTTATTTTACATATATAATATTATATATATATATAATTTATATACTCACATATATATATATATACGAGTATTATATTATATATGATAATCATTGATAGTAATAATTGTATAAGTACGAAAATTTATATTTATATATATAAAATTTACATATTTAATATAGATATATATACTATATATATATTATATAGTATATATATAGTAATATATGTATTGTGTTTAGCATAAGCAAATACCGGAAAAAAAAATGATATATCGCGAAAATCTTCATAAATATATAAATAATGAATACTATTATCAATACTAGTAGCTGTATTAGTTAGCAGAACTACTACTATATGTTAAATATTTAATAAAGATATTAACTTAAGTTTAGCTAATAGTAAGACTCATAAAGGATCATATAATTTATATTACCGAGATATGTATAAGGCCTCTTGAAAGTTATAATATAATAATAAGGTAGTCAACAATAAATATCCCTTTCCACATATTTGACAAAATATCATAATGCCTCAGATGCGTTATCTGTAATCTGTCAATTCTACTTGTTTGTCATATATATATATATATATGGCAACACTCGAACATAATCCGATAGTGAATAATATATATATATATATAAATATATAGTATAGTAGGTAATAATATTACAGCTATACGATAAATTAATGTTAATCTTTCACGCCTTGTGATCCATAAATTTAAATATTGTTTATCAAATTTTAAATCGTTTAAAAACATACATTGGTATAAATTAAATATATAATCCTTTTTCTATGTAATATAAAAATAGATTGAATAATAAAATTAATATATACGATAATAATTATATATTTAATAATACATACATCAATAAATACAGTCAATATATATAAATTCAATCATCAGAAAGTTCTCTGCATTTCATCAATTAAATTTCAATAATAAAAACTGCCAATCATATATTCATTATTATACTATTACTATCATACATATCATCAATTCAGGATATTCATAATATTGACATAATATACATAAATACCACCTTCTCACTATTAGAAGCATAGTAGTAATTGGAGTTCTGAATAAAGATTGATAACTAATAATAAAATGAATGCAAGAATATTAAGTCGTCATTTGAATTTCGGAGGATCTTTAGTGGATCAGGAGTCGGTTTTGAAAGAATTATGCCAGCTAACATGAGGAGAATAGACAGAGGTTTGATAAATTCATGCAAGATGGTGTTATCTGTTTATATGTAAACATAGGTTTTTTTGTTACCTGGGTCTCGTTTTATTCTACGATTTATGATGATAATTGATGTAGGAATCGGAGTGGGTAGGTTGCGATATGGAGATTGTGATGTGTTAGTATATTTTGCATGATATGAATATATGTACCAGGCTGTGGTTTCTGAGACATAGATTATTAGTGGATTGAGTGAGTAAAAGGAATAATGACTACACCGTCAAGGAATGCCTGGTTTCTGTCACAGATGTGACATGGGATGTGATGAAAGGCATTGAATAATAGGATATAGTGAATGTGTTGAGAAGTTTTAAGTGGATAGCACTCTGGAGGTTCATTCGTACTCGCTTTTTTGTGCCTGGCTTCTCATGGGCTGAACCCAGCATTGACGATGATATCACAGCCGAGGCTTCTTCCACAGTTACTGGATGGTTTGGAATGTTAATAAGGAATCTGGATCTTTTCTCCGACTGCGATAGAGAGAGTTTTCACTTATAGTCAAGTCGTTCAAGGCAATGAGAAAGAGCGTAGATCGCGTTCAAGAAGAGAGCAACCTTATTTTTCACATTTGAGTCATCATTGTCATGCTAAGAATATATACCTTGAATGGCCCGCTTTGTAAGCAGAGCACACTCATAACCAATGTCTGGGGTTAATGAGGGAATGATGAATGGGTGATGAAGCTGATGATGATGATGCGTGATGCGTATGGGTGATGGATGATCGATCGTGCTATGAATGATTGTTGAGATTTATTAACTGTCTCTATGATGAGTCATTAATTAATGATATGAATGATGGAATTTAATATAGGTATGTCTTAAGAATATATTACATATAACGGCTATATATATATATTAGTACTCAAATATCGAATTAATGAATAATTCATGTGAACACAAAATTCTGGTGATCGGTCAGCTCTAGGTGCAAGAAAAGTATATTATGTATAATCTTCTAAAACTTGGGTAAGCGAAGTTTAAAATCATGAGAGCTCATATTCAGAAATACTCGCCTCTATTAATATTATAAAAAATATGATCATATAGTTGATACTTGGCGTGTCTATATTCATGAAGCCTCTCGAACAGACACTTCACGATATAAGGTCGCTATCAGTTTTGAAATCTTTTTTACTAGTCTCAATATATATATAAGTGGTATGATAAAGTGTGACACATACTCTAGGACATAAACGTATAATAACTCGACTACAAAAATGAGATGTTTCAGTTAGTAGTGAGTAATACAGTAAGTAGTGGTAAGAAAAGTCAGAGTTAATTTATTAACATTAATTAAAAAATCACATTTTATCTTCAAATATCTTTTTTTTAAAATGATAATATCTCGTAAAAGTACGACACTACAGAAAAACCAATAAAACCATATTTAAAATAAGAGTGATGATCAATTTGATACATCAGTTGCTCAATTATGTAAGTACGGACATTTCCACAACAAATTCGCCATATGTCGTTCACCATTGAAAATGAACTCATAAATAAGTTGGATCATATGTAATCAGAACAAATCAAATTCCTTGGGATGGTTTGGAATTGCAAATGCCAGCTCAGGCATCTTTAATACATTGATGAAGCGTAGATTCATCTGCAATGTCAGTTGCATAAATTATGTACCTTAGTTCCCTTCGAAGGTCTGATACACGTCTGCGACGTCAAGTTCTCGTCTCTGCTGAGAGTCTCTCTCTCACTCTTCTTCTCTGCTTCGCTGCTATATATTATATAGTATATTAGTATAGATCAAACTAAATCCTAAAGCTATCTATATAGTATATATATAAAGTTTGGAAATATATTTCAGATGAACTCCTGGTAGACACTGTTTGAAAGACATTGTGAAAAATATTATTTTGCATATTATATTTCACATTTTATAAATCCTACGTAAAGATTTTAGTTAATGTATGGATTTTTAGATAAGAGCCTTCTAATGTTGAATGTAGATATTTTATTTTTCTATACTCTTATGTACAAGTATTAATAATACTGAAATAATTTTCAATAAGCTTATATAGGTGGGCGATTGTGTTGTTGACTGAGGAAAGATAATTTTATTTTTGCTAACAAATACTGATATAAGCAATATTTTAAGATATAAAGGTAATTGGTATTCAAAATTTTTATTGACTTGATAACGATTTTAGGTTCCATATGGACTGAAGGTTTTTATAATATCCAGACATGTAGTTTCAGATCCGTTAATGTACTGATGTAAAACAATGCTGTTAAGAGATAACATTAAATATTAAGTAAATATTTCATTTCACGCTTCTCTGCTCATACCAGAATAAAAAAATTATTGCAATTTTTTATATATCCAGACAATAGTGTAGTTTCATCCGTTGTGACTGATGTGACAAACTCGCTGTGTTAGGTTGATATTTCAGACAGATTACGTTCAAATATGTTATTATTTATTTTAATTTATTTTGTGTTTAGTTTTATTATTTTAATTTGCTGTTAATTTAAAAGCAAATATTATTATTAAGGTATTAGAGTTCTACTTTTTCGTGAGAATAGATAAAATTATTCGTCTGGTAGATTGCTTACACGAAATATGTAAATAAATAAAGCACTGCGTTTTGTAAAATTTAAAATTTTGAAAAGTTAATGTGACTTAAGACATCAGAAACGCCGGTATACTAGACATTTTTATTTAGAGGTTACATTAAACTAGGAATGATAACAGTTAGAATTGGTGTTAGCTGTTAGGGAAGGTTTATTACAATAGGTTACGAAAAAATAGTTAATTTGATGTTTGCGAGTCAGGTTAGATATTCTCAGGTAAGTGTTGATTGAGCTACGTTTATCAATGAATAATGTTTGGAAATTTCTAAGAGAGTGCGTGAATGAGTGAAAAAATCTTGTCGATGTGACACGGCAACTGCTTAGATATATATATAGCACGTCATGGTATTACGTTTGCACATTGTTAATTTTGTGTTATAAATGTTATTTGATTTAAGACACAGTTTGTGATGTCTGTGTGGCTAATTGTGCCTGTTTAAATATAATAAATTTATCTATATATGGAGAAATAATAATAAATAAATAAGTCAATAAATTAATAAAACAGAAAATGAGACCGATTTTTATGCTAACTATATAAAGAAAAATCTTGTTTTTAAAAGTTTAATAAGAATTTAGGTACTATTAGTAATGAATATAATAATAATAATGATTATATAATATATAATAAATGAATAATATAATTGTTGAATTTTAAATACCTTGACACAATATAATATATTTAATATAATTAATATTATTAATTATTTATAATTAAATCCAAATAAAGTAATAAAAGTACTACTACATGAATAATGAAATATGTGTAACATAATCACTAGATACAAATATTTAGAAACTGAAATGAGCGAGGTAGATGAGAAAATGTGATTTGGGGTAAGCTTGGAGGGCGTGTGAGTGAATGCTGAGGAATTGGTGATAGGGATAGGTCGGATATTTTTTCAATGCAACTTCCAGTATTAGAGTATTAACTGTACCGTGGTCTCAATCGGTAACGGCGGACAGTAGTCAATGGCAAAGGGCAGGAGATTTCGATCTCTAGTTCGGATCTGAAGGTAGGATGAATTACCTTAGAGATGTTGCTCCCCTCCTACAATAGGGTAATACCCATGTGGTGCCAATTTTGAAAATGGGGGTGAGTTTTTAAGGAAAAAAGAGATTAAATGAAATATTTCACATCAAAAATAATTTAATGTGATGTCGAGGTAGAAGATAACACGGTATATGTTGTGTGAGTGCGAGGCAAGGGTCTGCTTAAAGGACGGGCAGAGAGGATGGAAGAGAGAAGGCGCGCGAGGAGCGTAAACATTGACGCGGAGCGAGAATGGGGTGAGAGTATAAATAGGCAGATAATTTAATGGGCGTGTATTAAAATAAATAACATGAAAACAAAAGAACACAATAAACTTCTTTGGTTTCTAAATATCAGCGTGATTAGGGGAGGTGGCCTAAAACCTGTAAAATTGAGTGTGAACATGCTTCCATTCATTTTAAATTAAATAATATGCTTCTTTAATAATGTTGTAATGATAAATCAACACCGTTATAGTTGTATATCCGTCTGAATTAACTTGCCTGAAACAGTAAGTGATTCACTTGCCGTTGAGAATTTTTCTATTAATGCTTTTAATTTAGAAATAAATTACAGAGTAAGTGCCAAAAAACTAATTTAATATTTACAAGTCAGCTTGTGATATTTGTGATAATTAATCTAATTTAATTCATGATTTTATTTATTTGTTAAAAAATATTTCTAGCTTAAAACAAAGAATTCGTGTTTATAAGATTGTAACATATTGGTTATTGTATATGTTTTGTTTATGGTATTAGATTAAAATATAACGATGGTGTATTTTCATAGAGTTTTTAATTCTCTCAAAGAATGCTGGTTGAACATAAATATCACTTTCACAATTATAAAATATATAAAATTGGTGAAAATATATAAAAAAGTAAAAAGCTGCAAAATACTAAAGAAAATATCTTTTTTAATAATATAATGACAAACGTTAGTACTATTTTTTATTCCTCTTCTATTTCGAGGTTTATGGTAATTGTGTGTGTAAGTGTTATGGAAATATTTATATACAAGATTTATAGGGTAGATTACATAAAAAATCGGTAAGAACTTAACGTAGATAATAAATAACTATTAGAGTATCATAGAAATAAATACTTACATATTTTTCGAATCAGATAAATGATAGAGTTATCAATAAGATATATTTATAACGATAAGTATAATAGGACTAACAAATAAAAGTAAACAATATAATGGTTTTTAAGTTAGATGAAAGTAAATATAGAACAAATCTAAATGTATAAATAGAAATTAATTTATATTTGAAAAAAAATAAAAAATAGTTAGGATATTAAAATCCGATTCACAATAAGGTATTTTAAACAAACGTTATTGATAATTATAATATAATATATGATTTTCTTATTAAATTTTTTATATAATCATGAAATTTAAAGTAGTTGGGGAATAAAAAATAAAATAATTAAATAAAGTACTATGTTCGTAAGAATCAATTAGGCTTATTATGGTAAGGGGTAGTATATACTATTTTAAACGCAATGAAAAGGAGGAGCAACCACTTTCATACATATCTCTGGCCGAAATATTTCAATGTTGCTGAAAAGTTTCGAACGCTATTAAAACAATTTTATAGTGCGAGAATTTTAGAAGGTAAACGTTACTGAAAAGTGCGTTTGAAACGGAGTGTGAAAGAATATATTTCTTATTTGCACCAAACGTGCAAAAATATTTAGTGATTATATTCTGCGTTAGTCTTTCTCTGTTGTTTGAATGTTTTTATTGTCTTCTTATTATTATAGTGTATATAAGGAAATTTTTCACTAAGATCATTTTATATAGAGAGTGAGATATCTTATGAAAAATAGAACAAAATAATATCACGTAACTAAGTACATTTTTATCTAGTTTACACTAATTAAACAATATGTCTTTCAGATATTGCATATAATATTATATGAATATAAGACTCTTGTTGTTTCTCCTGATGTTGTCTTTTGTTGCACTTGCGGTTAGTTTTGTTTGTGATATATAGTTGTTGTTGGTTAGATTGTTAAGAAATTCCCATTTGTAGATTGTCTATTGTATGTATGGTTGTTTGTAAATTTTAGTTGTATTTATGTTGGCTTCGTGTTTTGCAGTGTTTGTCTGTTTAGTTTTGTTTGTGTGTTTTTTTTGTTTGATTGTATGTATTTGTTGTTTCTCAGTTGTTGTTGTTGTTGTTGCTTTTTGTTTTTAGAAGGTCAATGGATGTAGGAACTTGTACGTGTTTTTGTAACAGTAGTTGTTTGTTGTTGATAGTTTTGTTGTTGTTGTTGGTTTGTTGTTGATTGATATGATAATTGTGTTAGTATAGATATGATAAGTTGTTGTATAGTTGTTGGTGTGAATTATAAGATATAGTTTGTTGTTTTTGGTTTGTCATGTATGTCTGTTCTAAGGTTTAGTGTTGTGGTTGGTAATTGCTATTGCTGTTGTGTTATGTTTGTGTGTAATATGTTTGATATTCTTATTTGTTTTTATTCATTGTTGTTGTTGTTGGTTGTTGCTGTTTGTTGTTGTTGTTATTTGTTTTGTGATGTGTTTGGTGTAGTTTAGGGAAGTCGCGTAGGATGTTGTAGTATTGGAATTTGGTGTAGTTTATGTAGGTTGTAGGTTTGTGTGTGTGTGTAGTTTTGGTTGTTGATATGTTTGGTTTTGTTTAGATAATGTGGTTGATGTTGAGTTTAGTTGGTTGGGTTAGTTTTGTTTGTTGTTTGCTATGAGATATATTGTGTTTGTGTTGTGAGTGAATTTGCATATGTTGTTTGTGTTGTTTCAATTTATGGTTTTATAACGAGCAGAGATATGTTCCATGTGTCGCGTGTGTGTGTGTGTGTGTGTGGTTCGCCCTTTTTCCTGTTTGTGGTCTTGTGATTTTTGTTTAAATTTCCTGTCTTCCGAATTACATTTCTCCTTTCCATCCTTGCTGTTTTCATCTCTCAATAAACAGTAGTACACTACTTTCAATTTTCTTAGGATACTCCGCCTAGGTATTTAATAACTACACTTTAGCTGGTAGAAGGAGCTAATCTTAATAAAGATATGTAATGGATTGTTAGCAGTGTCAGTGTGTGTGTGTGTCGCTATTAATAATATACATATATTAAGTATAGTGTGAGTGTGTATATGATATCTAGGTTAATTATATATTTTATATTATACTTAATAACTATGAAGTAAAAATATTAATTACTATATAAATATATAATATTATTATATATTATATATATAGGTAATATAAATATTAATAGGTGATATATACCATATAGGTTTATAGCTCACTCGGACTAAGTATGATACTATGTTCCATACGGTTGGTAGATATAGGTATTTATATATATATATATATATATTATATATTTAGATTTCAGCATAAATATTGTTTTAAAAATGTAATATATATATAATATAATATTATAGTATATAATATATATGATTATAATATAAATTAAATAATATATATAATAATAAGTTATATTAATAACTTGTCAACTTATTATTATTATAAGTTCTTTTATATATAATATATATTGTATTGGATATAATAGTATAGTATATCTATATTATATAGTATAGTTCTTAGGGAATAAGAGGAGGTTTTTGAGCAGATAAATATCATCACTATCACACGAAGCAGCTGTGGTCTTTTGGTGTTCATACAATAGTAAATGGAAGTCGTTTAAGCGTAAAACTATCTATAAACTTTGTTAACAATTACTATTATACGTGAAGAATTGCAGGAATCGATAACTATGAAGCAAACACTGTTGTATATATATATAGTATATATATATATGTATATATATATATATTATATTATATATATATTAGTATATATTATAATATATTATAATTATTTATATATATTTATCATATATTAACTCAATACAATCTAAATAGAAATTCTCTAGAACATATCTATTAATTCTCTCTTTATTATATATGCATGACATGAAAACGCTCTTTCGACAAGTTGTGTGCTTGTAAATGGGCATTTACAAATATACCGACCATTCCACGAAAAGAATAAATAGTAGAGAGGGGTTTTCAGCCCTTGCTACAATTGGGAAAAGATTTTTTAGAATTTTTTTCAGTGCTGACTTCGATCCTTTCAGAATGCAGCGTTCATACCTTGCCTACAATGTAGACTTTATTATTTTTAAATTCTTTCTTTTTTAGATAGATAAGGCAAAAGGTTTAAAAATAATTTCAAGAACTTGCTACCTATTGCCGGACTCACCCGTGGACTCTACCAAATAAATTAAGTAAAATGTATTAAGATATTTTAAATCATTTTAAGATTTCGAATTGTAAAAAGATTTTTGTTTTTTCTTATTAGTAGTTTACATGTTCTTTAAGGCAGAAAAAAAGGATTCTCCATTGAACATCGTCAAACGCACGTTCTTGACAAGGACTTTGATAATATTTGGGCTCCTCTCGTTTTACCATTACACAATTTTCAAACTCTCCGTTCTTCTTTCCAATCTTCTCTTCTGGTTTCTGTTTTGTCATCCTCTGGTTTCTAACTGCGTCTACTCGACGTACGGTGCATTATATATATATATATATATATAGTATATATATATATATAATATATATATATTTAAGTATATATATATTATATATAATATATATATATATTCTATATTTATTATAATATATATAATAATACACATATGGGAATCGAAATGACAATGGCGAACATTCACCTATTTATTTGAGTCATGCGATCTGAATTTTTTTAGTTTTATATATATTATATATTAATATATATATATAGGTATATATATATATATATTATATTATATTATATATATATATTATGATATATATTATATATTATATATATATTATATATATATATATATAATTATAATAAATAATATAATATATAAATATGAATAATTAATAATATAGTAATGAATAATAATAATAAGTAATATAATTAAATAATAATAATATAAATAATAATAATGTAATAGATAATAATAAAATAATATGAATATAATAAATAATAATATAATAATATAGATATAATATATATTATTATGATAATATAAAATAATAATAATAATAATAATAATATATATAATAATATATTAATAATAGTAATATAATATATAAGTAATAAGGTTATAGTAATGATAATAATAAATAATAATATAATAAATGAATAATAATTAATATATAATAGATTAATTAATATAAAATAATGCAATCATAATAAATAATAATATAATAATAATAATAATAAGATATGCAATTACCACTAATTGTCATAGATTGCAAGTATAATAATATAATAATAAATAATATAATAATTCAATATATAATAATAATAATAATTAATAATATATATAATATATTTTATAATAATAATATAAATAATAATAATATGATATAATTGATAATTAATGATAAATAATAATAATATAAAAAAGATATCAATATATAATAATAATATAATAATAATATATAATAATAATAATAATAAGAATAATGAATAATAAGGAGGTAGGGTCGGTTACATTGGCTAATGTGAGGATGGGTTCCTCGTTCGATGATTTTAGGTTAGCAGAGTTGCTAATAGAAGTTTCTCCTGAATGGGTTTATGTCCGTGAGGTTTTCAGACGTTTAATTAAAAAAAAAATTATGCAATTACTTTGTAGTTTAATAGGAACAAGACTTATATATTAAACAGTTTAATTATGTCATCAGTACTATGTTAGGTGGCAATAGGTTTTGCCTTCAATTGCTGTAAGATGTAACTTACTTATTTGATAAGGTGTAGGAGTTTTGCTTAAAGATCTTTCTAATAGCAGGATAGGTAGTGAATGTGTGTTAAGTGGGTAAGTTCTCTACTCGAGTGATAGATAGTGTGTAGATATATTTATATACAGTGTATAAGAAGTATTTTTTATAACTTTCAATAGTTTTTGTGATTGTGTGTGTGTGATACTCGTGATATAGTGTGGGAGAGATTACTCATTTTACCTTGAGATGTTGGTTGTAGAAATAGAAAACAATGGCCGAATTAAAGCTAACATGTCCCGATGCACAGAAATTTAAACTATGCAAATCAAAGTGAGCTTTAAAAATAGAAAAATGGAAAATTTTGCCGATTTTAGGAGTGGAGATTTCAGTAGAGCATTATCCAGTGTAACAGCGAAATCCATAAATGAATGAATTAATGAGTCAAAGGAGATTTTACTCTCTATCAGCGGGATTCGAACACTGAACTCCGTGTCACTGAGTTAACAGTAACTGGGCGCTCTATCAACTAGGCCATCCACGTTAGAAGAGAGATAACGCGGGTTGGAGTATGTGTGGATTTCATAGATCACGATAGTATATCACTTAAGCATTACAACTTGTTTGTAAGTTTATAATTGTTTTACATTTCTCATTCAATGATAATTTATATATGAGAATATGATAACCACCTCGATGATTTAAGAACAGATGAATGTTTTGAGTTGTATGTTTTCTTTAACGTCCTTATGCGTGGATTATATACTGTATATATGATGAACAGAGTTAATAATCTTGGACTGGAAGTTCCGATATTCTTTGGTATTTTTAGACATTTGTCTCAAAGTTATCATTTTGTTAACTTGGTGGATTCTAAGTTTTGGTTTCTCTCCAAGAATAAATATTTGAATCAATGTATCATTCCGCAATTAGAGGAATACCAGAAAATTTTTTGGAATTTCAGAATTACTATATTAGCTTACGTATCTTTTACGTCTGACGTTAATTTATTCAAATTAGGTTTCCTCGGTAAATCAAAGAATGATCTAATAATATTTTAATGTTTATCAATATAAGAATACGTAATTGAAATGATCTAAAAATAGAATCGCAATGTTGGTTTTTAATATTGTACGGGATTCAATGGGAAATTTTTAAAAGGGATATGACGTTTTGAAGAGAATGTTAATTTATTTTAAGGAAATCAATTTATATTTTATTTTTTATATTTGACTCGAAATATTTTATAAATATTTTAAATTTTGTATTACTTTGCATAAGAAAAGCTTAACAACAAGATTGAACCGAGTGGAATACTATTAAAAAGTGTAATGATCTTCAAGTTTTCAGATAATCAACATAACGAAAAAACATAAGATAAACAGGTATAATATCATAAATAAGAAATTTAAAGAACAATAAAATATCAGTAAAAGGAAATCAGCAATAAAGAGGACATTAAATGATTTTAAAAATGCAACAGACCATAAAATAATTGCCTTTTGCAATGGAATAAATTGCGTCAGTTTCTCTCTCTTAGTCATTGGCGCAGCTGCCTAATATAGTCGAAAAATAATATCAGTGATAAAAATAATATAAATGAAATATAAAGTTTAAGCTTGTTTATTCTCTGAACAATCTGTAAGATTTTCTATCCTAATTAAAATTTGTATATAATAAAAATACAATAGAAGTAATTGTGAATTTTTATAATTAAAGAATTTACAAGTATTATGTTAAATATGTATCAGCTAGAGTAGTATAGAATAACTAAGCGAAATAAATGTAATAACAGGAAGAATGTATAAGTGCAATTATATTTGAATGAGATGAAAACATGTAACAATAAGAAATGTAGAGATTACCGAATTGTACTAAGGTAGGAAGATATTAAGGATGCAGAGACAAAGGAGGCAATTATTTAAAAATAATAATGAAAAAAATTTTTATTAAAAGAGTTATAAAATTCATGTGAATAAAAGGAACAACAATGAATTCCCATTAATTTACATTTTGGTCTAATAATAGAGCTAAACCTAAAACGTTACTATTAGAAATACGCTTAAGCAATTAAAAGATATTATAATATATATATATATTATATATAAATATACTATATATATTATATTATATATATATATATATTATTATATATAGTAAGTATATATATTTATATTATACTATTATATATGTATTATATATATATATATATATATATAATTATATATATATATTATGTATAGTAATATATAATAAGTAATTTATATATAATATATATATAGTATTAATTGTATAGTAGTAAAAATATATATTAATAGTTATATATATATATTATATCTATTTATTATATAAGTATATATATATATATATATATATATATTACTTATTATTTTATATATATATATTATATATATATTTATCTATATATATTATATATATATATATTATATATATATATAATATAATATAATGCGGATATATATATATTTATTATGTATATATTATCTATATATATTATATATATATATATTACTTATTATATATATATTAGATTATATATATTTTATATATATATATATATATATATATATATATATATATATATATATTATTATATTCTATATTGTATATATATATATATTTTATATATATATATTATGATATATATATAAGTTTTAAATTTAAAATATAATAATAAAATTATATTATAATAATATTATATATATATATAATAGTATATATTTACTGTGATATATATACATATAAATACTTATATATTATTATACTATATATAATATATTAGTATATTTATAATTTATATATTATATGATATTATATGATAGTTTGTAATGTTGGTGTGGTCTCCTATATATAATATATATTATATATTTATATATTATTATTGTGGTTCAAAACTCTGACAAACTCAGAGGGCTGATTGAGCAATCATTAATGAAGATTTAATTGTTAATCAATGGTGTAGATGCTTCGTTCAAAAGTTGGATGAGTAGGTGACACTGATGTTGTTTGAGACGCTTCGTTTCAGAGTTCGGATGAATGTAGAGGTGAGACCACGTGAATGTTGTTTTGAGCGTCGTGTATTTTTCAACGGGTTTTTGGGTATTCAAATGTTTTGTATGTGTGCTGTTGCGACATTGTTGGTACCGATGGTTGATTAGTAAGTAAATATAGTGGATTTTTGTTAATAAAACGTATGTGTTTTTTACGCGAGTTTGGTAAAGAAATAATAGTAGAGGTGCTTTTCCGAAACATACGGAAAACAATGTTAAGAATTAAGGTGTTTCAAAGTCTTCCTGCTAAAGATGGATTCTAAACCCTGTGAAAAAAAACTAAAGCATTAATTAGGTAGATTGCTGCTTACATTGGTTCACATTGATTCACCTCATCGATATTCGCTGAAGGTCAGTTCCTCTCCATTGGTTGACTGGGTTAGTGTACACAACACTCTACATCTATTACGAAAAGAATATATTGATGGTTGCGTAGGTGGGCTGGGATTTGATTGGCGGAGTAGGGCTGATTAGTTCCTTCGCCGTTCGTCCTATTGATATTATTGTGGGTGTTAGAACTCTGTTCTACTAGTTGCGTGCTTGTGTACGTCCCGTACTTGGTTGGCTTGAGTGCGAGCTGAAGCGTCATATTTTGGTGAGATTTGGATATACACATTACCTGTCTGCAGGTCTTGAGAGGGTATGGTCGGTCATAAGCTGGAAGGGTGTTGATTGGAGTAGTGTGCAGGTCGCAGTGTCCACTCGAAACGGTGTGAATGATGACAGAAGTCAGACTAGATACATCACAAGAATTCCACCAGATGGATTTCTGGTAATTTCGCTGGTGAACTTCTGATGACATGTGCGTGCGGATGTGTCCCTCTTTGTGGCATATGTGGCTATTTGTCTGACTGGTGAGTTTTTGTTATTGTCATAGCAGGTGTATAGAGTGCCTCATCGTTAACTACAGGGTGGCTGAAAAGGCAGGTTATCGATGCTCCGTTGCAGAAACCACCTGGGGCAGATGTGACATTGGGGTGGCGAGTCGTTTTGCCATGTCGATTGCTTTCTGTAGGTGGTTGATGAGGTTTGTTCTTGCAAACCGAAGACAGGCGATGGATTTGAACCCATGGCATTGGTCAAATGGAGCGTGTGCTAGTGAATCGGGTGTTGGGCCTTCCTCAAGCACGTCTTCTTTCAAACGCGAGGAGTCCTTGTTATAGCGGTCTAGGCAAATGCCCGGGAAGACAGGTCATTAATCCGTAAGGTGCTGATGAAGGAGAGAAACATGTGTGTGGGGGTGATTTCTGTGTGGAACGAAACCGTCATGAGGTGCGCTCTTCGTCCTTTCCGTTCTCACCGTAAAACATTATCATGTCGGTTTACTCGGGAAGAGTGTAGTGTTCCATTCGTAATCGATGCCTACACTGTATGAATCAACGATGAATTGCGAAATGTCAAGCTTCCCCCAAGTAGGCAAGGAGTTAAAGACTTAAAGCACATCTTTCCACGGGCAGACGAAACATCAAAATTCATTAACCAGGAGGTCGGAGATCCTAATGCGACCACGTCACGCACCTAATATACTAGTGACTTCCATGTCGTAGTTTGAAAAGCGAAGGTGATACATAATATTTTTTTACCAATAATGTTGGCTTATATTGTTGCTCTATCAGTAGTTTTGTCGCAGAGGTTTTGAATCAATGTATATATGATATATATGTACTGAAATATATATATATCTAGTATGTATATGTATTATTTATATTATATATATATAGTTTATTATAATATATATATATATTATATTATTTATATATATATTATATATAAGATATATTAATATATTCTATATATATATATTATATATATTACATATATATATATATATATATATATATATATATATATTAATATATATATAGTAATATATTATATTATTAATATATATATATATATATATATAGTTATTATATATATGTATAATATTAATATATATCTATATATATAATTATATATATTTATATATTTTAATATAGTAGTATATGTATTTTTAATATTATAACATATATATTGATATATATTAATTATATACTATTGGCAGTCTATGTTAATGAAAGAATTGAAATAAAATCGAGAAGAAAAATGAAAGCGACGCAGCGTGAAGAAATAATGTTACAATCGATTGATGATAGATATATAAAGAAAATAAATAATATAGTTTTAAAAAAAAAATAAGGTTTATTGTAATTAAATTTTCTACGTATTTGGTCACTGTATTTTAATTATCTAGGCTAATTAATATTATTTCTTTTCAAAATAACTTTTATTTATTAAGTTTAAAGGTCACCTTTTATTTATTAATTATTATTATTATTATTTGATTATTAAAATAGGGCTATGACCGTGAGGTGTGAACTTTTATAATTAAAAATTTTTTTAAAAAAAAATTAAAGAAATAATTTCACATCCAAAATAAGTCCTAATGTGATTCAAAGTAAAAATAAACGAATATATTTTAAACATTAATCATAATCTTAAAACTCAGAAAGATGAAAAAGAAGCGATAAACAATAGGAGCATAAGATAACTAAAATACAGATAATCGTTATTAAAAATAAATAATTGGAAACAACAGAAACAATAAAACTTCTTTGTTCATAAATATCAGCTGATTACGAAATTCCGTAAAATTATATCGATCTACTGCATTCAATCTTTAAATCAAACAATACTGCCTACTAATAATGTTGTAATGATAAATCAACACCGTTATAGTTGTATATCCGTCTGAATTAACTTGCTAAAAAGTAAGTGTTTGCCTAACTGAATTTTCCGCCATTAACGTCTTGGGCGGATTCACACAGAAAAAAGATAGATAAAAATTTCTAATGGCAATATAACTATATCCAAAGAGTAAACTTCCTTTGGTACATAAAACTTAACCTTATTAATTTAAGCTAATTTTCCTCATACCTTTTTTCCATTAAAGTTTTCATAAGGCTTTTAACTTAAAATAAATTACAGATAATACAGTAACTAGTATAGTAAAAACAAACACAATAATATTTTAGTAATATTAAAAATATTTCTAGGTAATAAAACAACGGAAAGAGATCGTGTATAAATATTGAACTTATATAAAGATATTCTGGTAAATATAAGATTATTAATAAAAAAGAGTTTAATATCAAAGATGGTGTTGAACTCAGATGGAAAAGAAAAGCAACACAACTAAAGAATATCTTTATTAATCAAACGCCTGGCTTTTTATCTCCTTTATTAGTTAAAAGAAATAAATAACAGTTAAAAGATATGAATAAATCAAAATCATTCTTCAAACGCGATCCATAAAAAACGGTAAAAACTACATAGATAAAAACCTTAGATCATAGAAAAAATACATAATTTACGAATCAGATAAATGAGAGTAACCTATATAATTTAAAACGATAAGTAAAAGAATAACAAACAAAAGAACAAATAATGTTTTTAAAGTTAGAGAAAGTAAATAAGAGCCAAACCAATGTTAAAAAAAATATATGACAAAAAAATAAAAAAGGGAAACATTAAAAACGATCACAAAGTTTAAAACAAACGTTATTGAAAATTACAAAAATGACTTTTCTTAATTACTCTTTTACTGAAAACTTTATTTTAGTTGAACTTTAAAAAGTACTTTCGAAGAATCAATTAGGCATTTTGTAAGGCAGCATTTCATAACATTTTGCGAAATTTTCTTTCTGAAAAGTTTCGATGCTATTAAAAACATTTTTTCCAAAATTTAGAAGGTCTCTTTGTAAAAGTGTTTGAAACCTTTGAAGAAGTATTTCAGTCTTTCTTTCGTTTATGATATTTTTTAGCTTTCTTCCTGTTTCAATGTTTTCATGTCTTCATATATGTATTATAAATTTTTCAGTCTTTATAATGGCTTCTTTTGAGAATAAAACAATATACACCTATACAATTTTATCCATACTATAATGTCTTTCAGATATTGCATTAATTATTGTTCAACCTTTTTCTTGTCATTGTTGTTGTTGCTGTTGTTGTTGTTGTTGTTGTTGTTGTTGTTGTTGTTGTTGTTGTTGTTGTTGTTGTTGTTGTTGTTGTTGTTGTTGTTGTTGTTGTTGTTGTTGTTGTTGTTATTATTTTCCTTGTTTGCTTTCATTTTCTTGTTCCTTTTCCTGTTCTTGTTCTTGCTTTTGTTAATTTCCTTCTTCAGATTACTTCCTCTCTTTCCCCCTTCTGTTTTCAACCCCCTTTATAACCTCCTCAAAACGTATCCTCTTTCAATTTTCTTATTATACTAATTACCAAGTGTCAATCTTAAATATAGTTATTATTAGTATTATTTTAAAAATATTATATACTTTATATATATATATATATATATATATATATATATATATATATATATATATATATATATATATATATATATATATATATATATATATATATATATATATATATATATATAGCTTCTTAGGAAAAAGAGGAGGCTTTAGCAGAGAAAAAACTTAGCAAGCAGCTGTGTCTTTAGGTTCTACAATGTAAATGGAAGTCGTTTAAAAAACTATCTATAAACTTTAACAAATACTTATATAGTGAAGAAATTACAGAAATGATAATTAGAACAAACACTTTAATATATATATATATATATATATATATATATATATATATATATATATATAGAAAGATATATATATATATATATATATATATATATATATATATATATATATATATATATATATATATATATATATATATATATATATTATTTATTTATACATTTCGCCATTCCTGCATGACTCAAGGTGAGTTTTGGTGTGATAAGCATTTACAAATATCACCACCATTCACGAAAAGAATAAAATAGTAGGAGGGGGTTTTCAGCCCATTGCTACTGGGGAAAATTTTTTTAAAATTTTCATATGACTCTGAATCCTTTGAGAAATGCAGCTTCACCTTTTACATGTACTTTATTACTTTATTGAACTCACCCTTTCAATTTCCAAGAGCAAAACTATCAAAAGAAATAAAGTTGAAAATTTTGTAGCTCCTCCAACTCTGATTTCAAATGAAATTAATTTAATGTATAAAATTTACACTTTTAAAAATCCGAATGTAAAGACTTTTCTATTAAGTAGTTGTGAGTTACTTTGCGCCAAAAAAAAACTTTCTCCATTGAAAACATCGTCAAACCCCTTTCTTGAAAGGATCTGATTGCCCTCCGTTTACACAATACACATTTTCAAACTCCTTCTTCTTTCCACCCTTCTGCCTCTTCTGCTTTCATCCTCCTGCTCACCATGGTCCAATAGTACTCGACGACGGTCGAATCATATATATATATATATATTATATATATATATATATATATATATATATATATATATATATTATATTATTATATTATATGGTTTGAAGTTTAT
>JABUQX010006052.1:0-5000 GCA_015478945.1 Trachelipus rathkii
TGGTGTGTGGTGTGTGGTGTGTGGTGTGTGGTGTGTGGTGTGTGGTGTGTGGTGTGTGGTGTGTGGTGTGTGGTGTGTGGTGTGTGGTGTGTGGTGTGTGGTGTGTGGTGTGTGGTGTGTGGTGTGTGGTGTGTGGTGTGTGGTGTGTGGTGTGTGGTGTGTGGTGTGTGGTGTGTGGTGTGTGGTGTGTGGTGTGTGGTGTGTGGTGTGTGGTGTGTGGTGTGTGGTGTGTGGTGTGTGGTGTGTGGTGTGTGGTGTGTGGTGTGTGGTGTGTGGTGTGTGGTGTGTGGTGTGTGGTGTGTGGTGTGTGGTGTGTGGTGTGTGGTGTGTGGTGTGTGGTGTGTGGTGTGTGGTGTGTGGTGTGTGGTGTGTGGTGTGTGGTGTGTGGTGTGTGGTGTGTGGTGTGTGGTGTGTGGTGTGTGGTGTGTGGTGTGTGGTGTGTGGTGTGTGGTGTGTGGTGTGTGGTGTGTGGTGTGTGGTGTGTGGTGTGTGGTGTGTGGTGTGTGGTGTGTGGTGTGTGGTGTGTGGTGTGTGTGTGTGTGTGTGTTGTATTACATTTGAAAATTTGATACTCTTACCGTCAAAGAATATTTTATCCTGTGTCTCGTCTCAGGTAAATGATTTGACGGGAATAAGTCTGCCAAAATGTAAATTGAAGAAAAGTAACCTGAACTATGGTTGTGGATAGGAATAATCTAAGGAGGAACAGGGGTTAGTGACGGGTGGCCGCGTGCAATGAGTGGTTGAGTTCAGGGATGGTTGCAGTAGAGTTAATAAGAGAATGTCACAAAGCTATTTAAACTCTGCGTTTTTGCGCAACTGTCTTTAAATTTATCCTTGCCACCAGACCGCGCTTCTAAAGTTCAATAGATATTCGAAGTGCAATTGGAATAATATCAGAATGTTGTAGATTTTCTCGACAAAATCTCGCTTAGGGAACAGAAAATTTAGAAGAAAAAATAAAACAAGTGCTAGCGGACAATACCAAGAAGAGATTAAAAAAGTTTGCGAAACTCGCTGGTGAAAATGGCATGAATCGGTTTTATTATTTTTAAAGAGATGCTAAGCTCGATAATAGTAGCTTTAGAACAAATAAATTAGCTTCGCTTGGAGATCAGTAAAAAAAAACCGTTGGTAGTTCCTGATATGGAGGTATTGTTTTTTAACGAATCTTCTCTCAGATTTTCTCTTTTGTTTTAAAAACAGCCTTTTAAGTTTAACACAATCTTCAAAACTGATTACAGATCACACGTTATTGATGTTTGAGTTGTGAAGTATATATTAATGTAGTGGAAATCTAGTTTATAACTAACTCTTGAGAGCCATCAGAGAAACTGCAACATTTGAATTTCTGTAGATTTTCTGAAGAATGTGGAAAGCGCAAATCTGTAATCTGAGCTGGTATTGAATTGCTGTACCATAGATTAACAAATACAAAAATACATGACCATCATTCTAAACTTTTCCGAACCCACAGTACTTAGTTTCGCTAATTCCATTTTTATACCATTTTGGATAATATCAACGATTCATTTATTTGAAATTAGAGAGGTTTTTAAATCTAAACTAAATTATATCTTACTTTCAATTTGTAATGCATAAAACTGTTATGAGCCATATGAGAAGATAAAGATGTAACATTTTACAAGAAAGATCTCGAAAGCCCAATTGAGGATTTAGTAAAAGCAAAATGGGATTTATGGAAGTTGAAATGGCATCACAGCACAGATCGTCCAAAAACAGCAATAGAAGAACTAGTTGTGCGCAGTCCATTAATTTCCAAATATTGTACATCTTGTTGCAATACTGACAATTTTACCCTTGTCTACTGCTTCAGTATAAAGAAGCTTTTTAACATTATGACTTCTGAAAACCTACTTGAGAAATACTATGGAGATGAAACACTTACTGGACTTGCCCTCCTCTACATACGGTGGACAAGTGAGTTTGCGTGACATAAAAGACACTGCGAGTATGAGTACTATCGACTATAGCTGCGGGAGAGTCATATACACACGACAGGCTAGTAGATGCATCTATGGGTGTACCTCTATATGTCATGACTACTGCGTGCGCATCCATCTATGGTATATATTATTCGCATATACTTTTCTCTCACCCACTCATAGTGAGTTATGTCGACATCACAGTGACTATGCTCACGCGTAATACGATCACTCACTAAGTATCTTCTGCGTATGTCGACTGATGCTCGGAGACGCGGACGATTATAAGAGGTATTTATCATAGATATGTTCTATATTGTCTTACGATTGGATAGAGCCGTGATTGACTTATAATGAGAGGTATAAAGAACCGATATAGCATGTTGCAGGATGGGTGTCGGAGAGGCACTTAGATATATATAAGATATATAGGTATATATGACGATATATATAGAGAGAGTCATTATATATATATATTATATTAAATATATATATATACGAGTGATTTTTGTCTGGTCCCCTCTGAAAACAAAATCCTGGATAGCTATCTGTTATATATGTGCATAATATAATTATATATATATATCTATATATATATATATATAGTATATATATAATACTACTATATATATATATATACTCACTATATATACATATATATATAATATTGATATATAATATAATATATATTATATTATAAGGTGCTTTTGGTCTGGCCCCCCTCAAAAAAAAATCCTGGATAGCCACTGTATATAATGGTGCATATACGTATAATATATATATATTAACGTTATATATACTATATATATTTATATATATATAAAATATATATATATATATATATAGTATAGTATTATATATATATATATATGATAATATGTATATATATATATATAGTAATATGATAGGTATATATAAGTATATAATATAGTAATAGTATATTATATATATATATATATATATAAAAGTTTAATTAAATAAAATATATATATATATGATAATATATATATATATATAATATAATATAGTTATTTAATTATTAATTATTTGTATTTAATTATTATTATTATTATTATTATTATTATTATTATTGATTATTATTATTATGTATTATTATTATTTTATTATATTATTGAGAGTTATTATTATTATTATTAATTATTATATTATTATTATTATTAATTATTTCTATTAATTAATTATATTTTTCCTTTCATATGTGTTTATGGTTAATTAATTATTGTATTACTTTAATGTAAAATATTAGTTATTATTAATTATCAAGAATGAATATGATTGGAGTGCTGATTATTATTATTATTATTTTATTAATTATTATTATTATTATTTTTAATACTATTTTTTTATTTTTAATATTATTATTATTTTTAATACTATTTTTATTATTATTATTATTATTTTTATTATTATTATTTTGTTTTATAAATTATTATTTTAATTTATTATTTTTATATTATTATGGAATTTATTTTTGGTGTTCTTTAGTATTATTGTTATTATAATTTATGTTATTATTATAATTATTATTAATTATTGTATTATTATATTATTGTTATTTATCTATATAATTTTTATGCTAATTTTGGTCCGTCCATGTACTTATATTGTATAAATTATCTAATTTTTAATGTTAAAATTTTTAATTTTTTAGACCTGATGATGGTCCCAGTTGTGACCGAAACGTTGTCAATTTAATAAATGTTCAGATTCTTTCTCGCCGTCTGCTTTATCCTCCGTATAATATCGACTATATATATATATGGATATATATGTAAATAAATATTAATATGAACACGTAGATTATCAAATATAGATAGTGTTCATATACAGTATATACTATATAGTGTATTGAGGCGGCTTTTATATATAATAGTATATTATATATATATATACTATATATGATTATATTTATATATTGATATATATATATTTATATATATATATATTATGTATATATATATATGATAACTATAGAGCCGAGCTCATAGAATAGATATTATATATATATATAACCGGCCTTATTAATTATATATAGTCAGTCATGATATAATATATATAGTATATATATATAGAATATGTATATATATATAATATACAGTATATATATATTTATATATCTGATTATAATATTTATATGTATATAGTTATTGTATTTCTATATAGTATACTTATATAGTATATATATTATAGTATATAATATATACTTTATTATATATATAGAGTATCGTAATAACACCATTGGATGTAACGCTCTGTTTTCGCACAGCACTTGAATCTAAAATTATGTAAGTAGATTATTATTATCTGTCATTGAAAGGTCTCCTTACCCTATTTTCTTTAATTTAATTAATCAATATTAATTAGATAATAGTATCTGATATTATATATATGCACTAATATATATATATATATTTCAGCAGGGGTATATTATATTATTATTATATATATATATATAATATATATATATATATATTATATAATATAAAAATATATATATATATATATAATATATATATATATATATATATAATATATATATATATATATATCATATATATATGATATATAATATATCTTCTTCATCTCCTGTATATTACTTTGTAGATATGAGGTAGGATGCACAACGTGCACTAAAATATGATAGTTAAGTAGAAAAGCATGACGTATGTCGAAAGGAAAGCCTCCCTTATTATTCCCTCCATACTCTTAAGTGAGAGCTTGTCTCAGTAAAAAGAAATCCATCTTAGGACTTCAAAAGACTGCCACAAACCCTCACAGTGGTATCTCGTTAATGTATGGTTTATTTATTGGGCCAGTATATATATAATATATATATATATAATATATTATTATATAATATATATATATGATATAATATATATATATATATATATTATATATTATATATATTTATATAATATATATATATATATTATATATATTATTATATATATATATATATATATATATATATATATATATTATATATATATATATATATATATATATATATAACATATATATCATATATAT
>JABUQX010006052.1:7500-10000 GCA_015478945.1 Trachelipus rathkii
TATTAATTTTATTGTTATTACTGTTTTTATTATTATTATTATTATTATTATTATTATTATTATTATTATTATTATTAATTAATTATTATTATTATTATTATTATTATTATTATTATTATTAATTGATTAATTTATTATTAATAATTTTATTATAATTATTTTTAATCATTATTATTATATTATTATTATTATTATTATTATTATTATTTTATTATTATTATTATTATTAATTATTATTATTATTATTATTATTATTATTATTATTATTATTATATTATTATTATTATTATTATTATTATTATTATTATTATTATTATTATTATTATTATTATTATTATTATTATTATTATTTATTATTATTGTTATTATTATATTATTATTATTAATTATTATTATTATTATTTTATTATTATTATTATTATTATTATTAATTATTTTATTATTATTATTATTATTATTAATTATTATTATTATTATTATTATTATTATTATTATTATTATTATTATTATTATTATTATTATTATTAAGAGTGCTTCGAGTGACTGAGGGACTGATTAGTGAAGAACAAGTTGCGGTTTGAGTTGGTAGAGGATGTGTGGATCAAATCTTTACATTGAAACAAATAATTGAGAAAATGAGGGAGAAAAAGAATAAATTGTATTTAGGTTTTATGGATTTTCAACTGGCGTATGATAGGATTAATAGGGAAACTCTATGGCAGGTGTTACTGATATATGGTGTTGGTGGTAGGCTTCCGAATGGAATCAAGAGTATGTACGACGATAATGAAGCGTTTGTAAGAATAAATGGAGTTGTAAGTGATTGGTATAATTTTTTTTTTTTAATTTTCTCCCATTTTATTAAAGGTTTTTTTTTATAGAGATGACCGTGATCAAACCTTGACCATAAGGTCGTCCCATTTATAATATCCACATCCCAGCATAAGTCTTAGGAGAGCAATGCTCTTCTTAATTACCATTTTAATCAATTCCAAGCTGGTAATCGACACTGGGAGCTTCTTCAGATGTTCGAGAAGACTTTTCTTGATTACTCCCAGTGCTCCTACAACTATTGGGATCACTATTATGTTTTCAGTATCTCACATTCTTCGTATTTCGTGCTTCAATCTTTGATATTAATATTAATAGGCAGGGATATGTTATGTCTCCTTTGTTATTCAATTTGCATATAGATAGGGTTATGGAAGAATTAGATGTGTGAGTGGCAAGGGGAAGGTGTTAGAATGATTGAGAATATAAGAGAGTGGAGGGTGCCCTGCCTATTATGTGCGGATGATTTGGTTTTGTGTGGCGAATCTGAAGAAAGTTTGAGAGGATTGGTAGAGAGATTTGGCAGGGTGTGTAAAGGAGGGGTTTGAAAGTAAACGTAGATAAGAGTAAGGTTATGGTTATGAGTGAGGACAGTCCTCGGTGTGAAGTTATGCTAGATGGTGAGCAGCTGGAACTAGTGTCTGAGTTTAAATATTTAGGAAATATGTTGGATGAAAAGGGAACGGATGATGCAGTGTAGTACGAAAATTAAATCCTTGGTGAATGAAAAAGAACTAAGTCTTGAGTGTGCTAGGATCTTACATGAGGATATGTTGTTACCTGTATTAATGTTTAGTAGTGAAACTATGCTCTGGAATAAGAGGTATAGATCTAAAGTACAATGGGTTCAGATGGACAATCTTACGGGCGGCGTGTTAGGTGTGAGTAGAATGGATAAAATGAGGAATGAACGTATTAGGGAGTTGTTTGGTGTGAAGAAAGGAGTAAATGAGAGAATAAATTAAGACATTAAGACATTAAGAATATAGAGACAGTAAGAAGCCACATGGGCCTGTCGAGACTATCCCAGTCAACCCACTAACCAAACATGCTCATGCAAATCCACAAAGCACCCTAGGGCTTGTCAAATTACTGTAACTAAAAATCCACCAATTTGGTTTAATAAAAATATATATAATAATGATTATATAATATATATAATATATATATATATATATATATATATATATATAATATTATATATATATATATATATATATATATATATATATTATATATATATAATTAATATAATATTATATATATAATATATATATATATATATATATTATATATAATATATGAGTACCTCTAACCAAATCCACATGCATTAATAACTAAGTTTTGGTCACAGTCATGCATTCTAAACATTAATAAACTACTATAACTAAAAACCAGCCATTTTGGCTTCGTCTAAATATAATATATGATACCCAACCACCATCCATATACCTATCAAACCCTTTCTTAAATGTTGGCAATCGAGTCACACTCAACAACCTCCTGTGGCAAAACCATTTTCCAAATTTTAACAAACCCCTATACTGCATGCATTCTTTCTTTATGAGAGATGGCATGCCTTTCTTCTTAATTTCTTTCCCCTTTATTATGCCCCCTGGGTCACCTGTCCATAGCTCTACTATGAAAGAAATTTATTGGTCTCTGTATT
>JABUQX010006052.1:22500-25000 GCA_015478945.1 Trachelipus rathkii
AAGCTAAAAACTTCCTCCGATCTTCATTACTATTCTAGCTAAATTATTTTGCCTCTCTTTTGCCTTTCTTATTGATTGGTTAAGCATTTCATTTCTATTTTTCCTATAATTTTCTAAATCATCTTCCCTATTAATACCCTTGAATATTTTAAAACATCTACGCTTTTCATTAATTTTATCTCTTATCTCTCTATTCCACCAAACAGGTTTTCTCTTCGCACCCTAATGGGTTTATCTTTAAAACATACTGACTGAATATTCATTAAAATTTGCTTAAAATGTTCCCACATGATTAAACAGTTTTGGTCTTTAAACTCTTTATCCCAGTTAGTTGTACTAAGCATGTTCGTAAATTTTGGTAAAATGCCATTTCGGAATCTAAGATCTCTTTTCTTATTAACTTTGCATTTGGGCCCAGTATATTACATTCATATAAATCGTAATTATATTATGGTCACCTAAGTCAATTCTCGCTCAACCTCTAAACTTCATCCACAAACTTTCATCGTTAGTTAATATTAAGTCCAATAGTGCATCGTATCTTGTGGGTTCTTGGACCATCTGGGTCAAAAGTTTCTAGTATACAATTTAATGAATCGCAGAACTACTATGGTCATTATTAGACAAGGAATCCGCAATGAATGCGCCGGAAATTAAAATTGCACCCATTTATGACTATACTTTTTGCTTTAATGTGGCATGCCTGCCTCTAATTCTCTCAAAAAATTTTTACGACTAGTTCTTGACTCTGGCCAGGAGGTCTATAAAATGCCCCTATTCTAAATGATTTATTGTATATAAGAATATCTACCCACACCGATTCAATATCATGATTTATTTTAAAGTCAGTTATTAATACAAGGTTCCAGTCATTATACAGATTGAATATTGCTTTTAACATAAAACTCCACACCACCACACCCTTCTCTCCTTTATGCTGGTATAAATAAAGTGAATATCCGTCTATTTCATATTCCTGCAAGGAGTCTCCATATAATTCTTCATTAACCCATGCCTCAGTTATGCAAATAATGTCTAGATTCTCATTTATGGTATAACTAATCAGCTCATCTTTTTTTATTTCTAAGGCTATGAGCATTTGTGTAAAAAACATTTGATAGTCGAAATGCTGTGTAATTATTCTATATCAATGCATCATTATTTGACACTGTAAGCAACACTAGCTTTTTTTCTCCCACTATTTACTTACCATTGCTTTTCATTTGTATCTATCTAGTTTTAGCCCACCACCCCAACTTTACCTAGTTTTTTGCTAAACAAGTCTCCTATCTGGTATGAAAGCTCAACACCTTTACGACTCAAGTGAACTCCATCTGCTGCAAAAAGATCTTTATCCAGAAATTCTCTCCACAAATCCAAAAACCTAATATTTTCTGAAAAACAAATTTCCTAACCCTTTCATTTACCCCTAAAGCCCTACCCCCCATTCCTGACCTGCACCTAACCTAGGTAAAACCCCAGAAATCATGCACCTTCTTCCACCTAGCTTTTATCTTCTGAATCAATCTCCTATAATCTGCTATTAATTCTTCTGACCTTCTATGTCCTATATCATTTGTTCATTTGTACCCACATGCACAATCACATCTGAATCAACATTTGTAGAATCAATCTCTCTATCTATCCTATCCACGATATCACTCACTCTGGCACCTGGATAACATACTCTCAATCGTTTCTTTATATTCTTATTTTGAAAAGTTCTATCTAGGTATTGTGTCATAGAGTCTCCAATTAGCAATGTATCAGTCTTCCCTTTAGAAAACTCAACATTACCATTGGCACTCTCTGATCCTTCCCCATCTGGAAGACAGTCGAACCTGTTACTGCAGGTCACAGGCTGACTGACTTTCGAGACCTCATCTTAAATTATTATTTTAGTTCTAACAACTTTATTCTCTGCAGACTTATTATCAACTACTTTATCCTTTTCTCTCTCATCTTCCTGCCTAGGTGAATCACTATTCCTGTCTACCCCTACCTAGGTCCACTCCCTCCTCGCCTCGACATCCCTACTAACCTTTTTCCTAACACTTCCTCCTTTCTCAACTCAAATACTTCTTTCAATCCATGCATATTTTCACTCAGTCTTGCAATCTCCTTCCTTAACAACACATTCTCTGCATTCAAAACACAAACAGGGCAGCTATCCACATATTCACCTCTCACAGTCCCACAGTTATCACACAGAGCATACATACTTTAAATTATTATTAGCTTACTAACCTGTACCTATTATTTTACCAACTACAGTTTAATATCACTAAAGCCTAAAAAGAAATAAACTAATCTCTTTAAAACAGGTTAAAAATTTAAACAAGCCTAAATTTAGCTTAGCCTAGGCCAGGGATATATAAAAGTTATAAGGTAGGCTTAACTGTAGTCTGTGACTGGAAAAACCTAATTTAATTCAATTATATATATATATATATATATATATATATATATATATATATATATATATATATATATATATATT
>JABUQX010006052.1:35000-40285 GCA_015478945.1 Trachelipus rathkii
TTTCCTCACTTTGCCGTTGTTTTAGGATCGTACTCCAACAACCCATGATTCATCGCTTCTCCTGTTATTCACTTTTTTGCATTCACCATAGTGTCTCCATTCGAAGTCTTTCACGTAAATCTTTGACAAGTTTTGACCCTCGTTCGCTATTCTGCTCCAACAGACAAGTCTTCGGAACTAACTTTGCACAAATTTTCTAGAGTCAAATTGTTCCGAAAATTCTATGAACTGCATTTTATCCAAACCAGTTTCTTCCGCAATCACTCTGACACTGAACCAGCGTTCTCTCCTCTTCACTAAATCTAACAACTTCACACATTTCATCTCTTTGTTGGTAGATTATCTTCACAAAACGAGGGTCGTCTTCAACTTTTCGTCGGCCCCTTTTGAAAGCTTCTAGTGCCACTTGAAAACCATCAGTTTCCGATAGCAGTGGCATTCCCATAAGCTTCCATTAAAGAAGCAAAATGTGCTCCAGTGGCAGACTTGTTACGTTTCACACAGAACTTGATAGCGTACCGCTGTTCAATATTTTACCTGCTTCGCAAAAACGTAACGAGATAGAAACACGCCCATACACACAAAGTATGTACGTGCAACACCGTAACGAGGTCTAGAAACTCGCCCATACATAAACAGATGTAGTGCAAGATTGACTTTATAAATCTGGTTAAACTGGATGGATATGTAGTTCTAGGTAACTAGCTACCCACTCGTATGCGTCACGGAGGAGCTACATTACTCAGTCGTTCATGGGGTATGAGCTAACTTACTTTTGGACAGAGGTTATATACTATATTAATATATATTATATATATTATATATTAATATATTATAATATATAAATATATATTATTATATATATAATATATATATATATATATATATACTATATAATATATATATTATCATTTATATTATGTATATGTGTAATATATATTTATATATATTTATATATTATATATATTTATATATAATATATAATTATTAGTATATATATATATATATATATATATATTATATATATATATTCGTATGGATTAGCGAAATTTATTACCTTGCGCTTGCTCGAGAAGGCAAAATTAAGGATAAATTTTGAACTTTATTGCCTATAGAAAGTGTTAGAGAAGAATAAATAATTTATCGACGTCTTTATTCTCAAATCACAGTAGTTAATGACAATCAATTTTCCTTATTTATTTTTCCCTCTAAGCATGCCGTCTTCATGCTAAGCAAGCAATAAGGATTCGCCCCTGATGTATATATAATATATATATATTATATATATATATATATAATATTATATACTACTATATATATATATATATATATATATTATATAGTATATATATATATATATATATATATATATATAATAAATATATATCACGGAGCCGGGTAATTTTTTACTACTCTCTCTCTCTCTCTCTCCTCTCTCTCTCTCCTCTCTCTCTCTCCTTCTCTCTCTGCATGTATATATATATATATATAATATATATATATATATATATATAATTTATATATATTATATATATATAATATATATAGATATATAATTATTATATATATATAAAGTAAAAGTCTCACCTTATTTATGCATAAAGAGAATGTAACTAAAGAGATGCCAAAGGGGTACAATATAAGCAATTTATAGGACCTAAATTCACACCATATCCGCCTATTCAATTTGAGCACGAAGGCATCTATTCTTTACTAGATATGAAAAGTAGCGTTATTTCAGATACCGAGAATTATTCTTTACTCTTTTGTTTCAATTTTGCATAATCTCTTATATTTATTATGTATTTTCAATCATTTGACCAATTTTCGCAAAAAAATATTTAGAATTTTATCGTAACATTCTGAGATTTGTAACAGATCGATGTTTCTATATGTAACTGTGCTAAGTCGAGCATCACGAGTAAGGAATCGTCTCTGATATATTAATATATATATATATATATTATAATATATATATATATATATATATATATAATATCATATATATATATACCCCTCAACCCCATATATATATATATTAATATATATATTATTATATTAGTATTTATATATATTATATATTTTATATATCATATATATATTATATATAGATATTATTAATTATTATATATATAATATAAATATTATATATATATATATATATATATATTGTTTCACAGTTGTCAACCCCAATCCAGGCCAGACGCCCTATTCAAGGAGGGGTGTTGAAACCTCAGTTATTCATCAACTAACGCAAACTACGCATGTATATATATATATATAATAGGTATAGTATTTATATATATATATATATATATATTATATATAATATATATATATATATAATATATATTATAATATATATAGATATATATATATATATTATAATAATATATATTTTATATATATATTATTATTATATATATATATTATATAACAATATATATATATAGATATAATATATATATATATTATATATATATATATATTATATTGAGGTGTATGCGGACTATCGCATTTCCGCATCACGCATTCATTTTTCATATTCGCATCCACAACCGCACCGCATTAATCGTTTTTGGGATTTTAGCGGATAGTTTCATCTATGAATTATGAGAAACGATGTGTGCACTACCTTGATATAATATATATAATAGATAATATTAATATACTATACTTCTATTCATATATATAATATATATATATTCATATATATTATATAATTATATATTAATATAATTATATATATAATTAAAAGTAATCAATTCAAGGATGACAGAAACACTCATGATGGAGATAGATTAATAGATTTCAAACTCAGCAAAATGATGGACGCATGGTGCAAATAGCAACTTTTCTAATGTACCTCGATTCTTACCTCTGCACTTTTTGAAACTACTGTTTACAGATGTTAAACAATTTGGAGGATGCGGACAACGAATTTTCATAAGCATCTTGTATTACATGAGGAAAATCAAAAGCTGAAAGCATCAAAGAAATCAGACGTCGCATTACCAATTCTGTTAGCGAAGATAACATTGCTGAATCCGATGAACGTATCTTTTGGCTCTAGCCAGCGAGCAAGAGTCTTTTCAGGGGACGGTGTACAAAGACCACTCTATCGTGACCTAACAATATCAAAAGAGGAAAAATCTGATCGGATAAAGACTTCACCGGGTTTATTAAAAGACGCTTATTGTAGAATTTCGTCATACTTGATGAAGTCGCCAGGGAATTCTTAGCATTTGTCCTTTAACACAGATGAGTAAGCTAGCGGAGCGTCTTTCAAGTGGTTGCAAGATTCATTTATGACGAAAGAGAAGCAAAACTCTCCTTAAAGGGCTCCAGAAGCAATGTTATTGAAAGTATAATTTGAGAATTAATTAACTTTCAAGCATTAACTATATATAACCTTTTTCAAATTGGGGTGGAAGCTTGGGAAAGAGATTGGTGGAGGTGAAAAAGAGTTGGGCGTCAAGCGTCCTGCACTTGGCACACGATAAAATATATATATATATATATATATATATATATATATATTATATTATTATATATATAATATATATATATAAATATATATATTATATATATATTTATGATATATCTATTATATATATATATATATACTATATATAAATATATATAGTTATATATATATATTATATAGATTATATATATATATTATATATATATTATATTATATTATATATATATATTATATATATATATATATATATGATATATATATTATATATTATATATATATAATATCTATAGTATATATATTATATATTTATATTATATATTTATATATTATAATATATATTATTATACTATATATATAATTATATTATATATATATATATATATATATATAATATAATATATATATAATATTAGGTACGACATGAAAGGGAAGCCGCTAAGGCGTAGATGAGCGACGTGAAAGAGATACCTTTATAGTGCCAAAATATAACATAAAGAACGCCATTAAAGTGTCGATGTACGACTTGAAGTGCCAGCCATAATTGCTAATTTCACCTTGAATAGAAAACCCTTTTATTCTGCATTGTTTAATGGCGTATAAATCTTACAAAACCTTTGAAAGGAATCACATCATGGAAGCTCCATGAATAATTCTCATTTTTAACGGTTTGTTTATTAAAATTATTATTTTAAAACATTAAAAGATAATAAAATTTTCTATGCTTGATGGAAAATCTACTACTGGTTCTAGATTCATACAAAGCACACACACAATAATATATATATATATATATATTATATACTTATATATATATACTATATATACTATAATATATTATATATTTTTATATGATATATATATATAATATTTATATAATATACTATATATATATATATATATAATATATAATATATTTGAAATGGACCATATTCGTATTCGTATTCGTATTCGGCAAGATTGGCATATTTTCATCATTCGCTTTGATATTCGTATTCGAAATTTTATCCGATCACAGACAAATATTTTAATATTATCGCAAAAGTCCAGTTAACAAAAAACTTTACATCACATTAGAGAAGGGAGATAATGAAATAAAGAAACTCTCATGGAAGACCATTACACAAGAAGTTATGGTCTTGTGGTAATATCGATTTATTGCACAGCAACAATAGTGAACCCTGTTATAAAACAAAACTCTTTTTTTTAGCTCACCTGTGAAGAAAAAAATTTAATAGTGCGTCGAGATATGAGAACCAAAAAATGCATGCAAGACACATCTCAAACACAGTACATAGAATAAGGCCACAAACCTAAATAACATAAAACTGAACAACACAGAGAACCATTACCAAAGAGAACAAAAAGCTATTCAACTGACCCAACCAACCATAACATTATACTCGAGAAAGCCAAATGAGCAATATTCTTCCTATAATACTAAGTAAAGATGAAAAAAAAAAAATGACAAAGAAGAAATGCTTATAAGGAAATTTTCAACAAAACATTACAGATTGTTTCTAGAACGGAAAAAGAATTTACCCCTGAGAATCAATGTACTATGAATTGTGGAAAACACCATAATCTGAATAGCTCTCCCTCATACTATGGCAATGTAAAAAACTAGAGAAACAAAGGTCTATCATCATTCTTGTAATCCCCACCCCATCAAGCTGTTGCAAACAGAGCGCCCATCGTTTTAGCAGGATGCTGGTCTAATATTTTGATGAAAAAACGTTACTAGGGTTCGTAGCGAATACGCGCGAGAAGTTATTGTTCCTCAACAATATAAACAATCTCT
>JABUQX010006053.1:0-15000 GCA_015478945.1 Trachelipus rathkii
GCCCAAAGTAGAGAGATGTTGGCTTTAAACCAAATATTTCAACATATATATACTATTATTATTATATAATATATCGTCAGTATATCTATATACCCTATATATTTTTATATACTAACTTATATATAATATATATATTATATAGTATAAATACTTATCATAGTATATATAATATAAATATATATATATTAGTATATAATATATATATATATGTATTATATATATATATTTTATTTGATATATATATATATATACTATATATATATATATATATATAATTATATATATATATTAGTATATATATATATATAGTATACTCTCTTTGCTATATATATATATATATAATATATATATATAGTTATATATATAAAATAATAATAAAAATTTATATATTATATATATATATATTATATAATTATATAATATTTATATAGTTATATAATATATATATGATATATACTAATATATATATAAATATAATGACAGTCCTCAGTGTGAAGTTATGTTAGATGGTAAGCAGCTTTGGCCAAGTGTCTGAGTTTAAATATTATTAGGGTATCTGTTGGATGAGAAGGGAACGGATGATGGCAGAGTGTAAGTAGGAAAGTTGTGAATGCAGGAAGGTTGCTGGTGCAATTAAATCGTGTGGTGAATGTAAAGGGACTAAGTCTTGAGTTGCGGTAGAGTCCTTACATGAAAGGGTGTTGTTACCTGTGTTATTGTATGGTAATGGTAGTGAGACTATGGTCTGGCATAAGAGATATAGATCTAAAGTTCATGTGTTCAGATGGACAATCTTAGGGGCATGCTAGGTGTGAAGAAAGATGTTAATGAGAGAATTGAACGTATTAGAGGTTTGTGTGGTGTGAAGAAGGGGTTAAATGAGAGAATAAATGAAAGTATGTTGAAATGGTTTGGTCACGTGGAAAGGATAATGATAGTCGTTGGTTAAAGCGGATGTATAGGTGGAGAGTGTGTTGGGACCGACCGGCTGGGAGACACCGAAGAGAAAGTGGTTGAGTCGGTGAACGAAGAGTAGAGGAGAGGAAATGTGAGTTTGGCAGAGGCGAGAATAAAGGTGCATGATAAGAGAGAGCAATGGCGGGGTTTGTTATGGGGGCATGGTTGTGGCCCAACGTGGGCCAAGGGATGAACTTACATTGACGATTTACCATACTGAAGGGTCCCGTCGCGGTCCATGAAGCTTTAGGGTGGATTTTCTGTCTGTGACGAGGTTTCACTAATTATAAAAGGTATAAAGGGGCCGTAAGGCTGGGCTTCTTTTCGACATTTGTCTACTCTCCTACTGCTTTTCTTTCCCGATGCTTGTAGCGCTCCTTACTCCCAATCTGGGAAAATAAGGTAGATAAAAGAAGAAGAAGAAGATATATATATATAATATATATATATAATATATAATATATATAGTATAATATATAATATATATATAATATATATATATATATATATATATAGATATATAGTGATATATAAACAGCAATGTATATTGTTCAATATCAAGATATTTATTCTCACATAATGCAACTTAGTGAGTGTAAGGTTTAGCAACATTTTTTTTGCTTTCCTTGGTTTTGAATAATTTTGAATTTTCTTTTTTTCTGAGCAATATTAATGAACTGAGAAGACATTTCGTTAGAACGCGCATCCTGCAAATATAACTTCGCGACGATACCGGCCAGGGTGCCGCGGCACACAGTTTTTGAAAAACCATTCAGTGATATAGTCCATTTAAACGTGTTTAATTCTCCCGAACTGCTGTGGCATACATAACAAACATTACTCTCATATATATATGATTACTATAATAAACTTATAGTATATCATTGCAGGAAAGTGTAAAGGTTGTAGATATGCTTGTTAAAATGTATATATATACGGTATAGTATATATATATATATTATATGATATAGTATATAGTATATATATATATATATATATATATATATATATATGATTATATATATTATATATAATTATAGTATGGTTTATATATATAGCAAGGCAAGAAACCATTTTTCCTTCAATTTGAGCAACAAAGCGTAAAACATTGGACTTTTTGTAAAAATGTCCCGCACACTGAATCATCCTAAAAATAATCATTACTTAGTTCTGGCCGGCCACGCACCTGAAATGTGTTATAAAATGCCTTAAATGTCGAATTTCCACAGCCACCTACATGATGGTAAACGACAGCCGTGCGCGCCGTTTTTTAACGTGTATCCCTAGTAGGGTGTTGAATCCACAAAGGTACAGCTATAATTAGTCCATATAGGTGCCTTTCACTCATTTCAGGACTTTGTTGATTTTGAACACAGCTCTATGCTTTTCTACGATCTGCCAAGATATACTGCAGCTGCTCTTTCATTTTTTGTAAATGGGGTGTTAAACGAACTGAATAAAGCCAACAGCCCTTTCGAGCATTATAATTAACAACATCATTTCTCTACATATTTTTGGGCCTTAATGTATTCATCTATTTTTACTCCATTCTGGAAGGATTGGATTGAAGAAATGATATTGGGAGTGGCAACTTCTCGAAGAAAAGTTTTGCTTTTTGAGGCAAAGAACTTGCCAGTGTGTGTTCTGAAACAACATTTATCAGAATGACTCAAGACTATTCTGTGGAGCCTTTCCATAGCTGCTTATACTAAAACTGAACCATTTGCTAGCTTCATATCAACATTATTGACTTCATCATCAAAGAATGCGAGAGGCACCAGCTCTTCGTTCAGGTAACCACAAGTACCGACAGAGAGCTTTTGCAGGCAACTGCAGATACGTCTTTTTCGTCATAATCCTTAAGTTTCTGGAATTGCAGGTCAGTTATTGGTGATTTTGGCGCACTAGGTGCCTGCAAACCAATTGCGCACATAGATGACTGACTGCAAAACAAACAAATTTTTCAAGTCCAGTGTGTTCTCTTCTAGTCATTTTGATTTGACTCTGAAAATAGTACCATTTTTTTATGGCATATAAACTCGTGACATCCATCTTGCTCGATGCATGGCACCTGGTTTCACAAAATAAACTCCTTTATGAGGAACGTCTCCAAGAATTATAATAGTCAACTCCAAAAGTTCAGCAATAAATCTTTTCCTTGATGCATTTTCTTCAATTCCTGTTTGTAGAATGCAACATTGCCTCTTTCTCTGAAAATGCTCGATTTGGTAAGTTTGCTCTGATAAGTTGTCCTTTATTTATTGTTTCCTCAAACTGGTCTGAATATCGTTTCAACAGCTTGTGTCCATCTGGTCCAGGCAAGTGTCTCCAAAGGCACTTTGTCAAATACATCCGAAATTATTACTTTCCTAAATATATATGTCGACAGGCCAGTTGAAGCAGTGATGGCCCATGCTCTTGGGATTTCTATTATAGTGCCAGGCTCCTTGCTTATTACTCTAAGTATTGGCTGTACAGTGGTGTCAAACACATGGCCTGTATACTATTTTCAAAGTTCAATCTTCCCAAACATCAAATTCAGGCATTAGCAATATCAAAATGCCATTTCTAAAACAAAGTTTGGACTGGCTGGAAGAGTTTGAATTAAACCCTTCTGCTGATACTAAGTCACAAGTAACCTCTCTGTATTTCTTGAACCAGTGTGATATCTGGTAGAGATTTTACCAAGTCCCAATTGTACAGTGTAACGGTAAAAATCTGTTGCATAACCGTCTGTTTTATACCTCAGGCTATTGTTTTTTACGTAGAACACTTTCTTTGCTTCTGCGGGTGCATATGTACTTCTACTCAAACGTAACGTACTCAACATCGACTCCAAGGACCATAAAGTGATGCCCAACACCATTAAACAGCACTACAATCACTTATTTTGTCCTGTCCCAGTGCATTGCCACAATCAGGTGTCATCAATACGGCTTTTTTCTTGCAATTGTTACACCTAGATGAAGGTTTGGGTTGGGTTCATACAACTGTCGTGTGAATCAGTATTAGAGTTTTGAAGAATCGCTAGTAGAACTTGAGCTAAAATTCTACAACTTCAGACATTTTCTTCTTCCTTATCTCTTTCACTTGTTTGCCCTTCCAATCTCTCCTCTCTTTTCCGTTTTCTAGCTTCTCTAGGAAAAGCTTTTCTATCAATGTGCCTATGTAGCCACGAGTCTATTGCGCATTTTCTCTTTGAGGCTGCAAAGAAATATTTTTATCTTCCTCCACACCGTCATTATTTGTAGTGGCATCATTGTGAGCAATCATCAAAAAGGTCGTTAAAACTCTCCTTAAGCGCATTTTCCACTTTTTGCTTTGAAATGCATTCCTGCTTGTGTAAAGTTGCCAATCTTCATGTCATCTGGCGGGCTGGCACTAAAATAATGTTTTAATGCGTTCTGAAATTTCTTTGCAAGGCTTTTTCACAGTCTGAAATAAAATGGAAAGGGTCGACAATTAAATAATACAAAATTAAAAAAAATTCCGCTTATAAGCTGGGCGGTCTAAATATATATATATATATATATAATATTATATATTATATATATATATATATATATATATATATATATATATATATATATATATATATATATATATTTTTTTTTAAATTAAAATATTAATTTTAAAATATAAAACATAAAATAGAATATTATTATTTATATATATTGTCTATATATATATATATATATATATATATGGCAAGGGGCCATCTAACCTTGGAGAGGTGCAGCAGCTTAGATCGACCAGAATTGCTGCCCGGGGACCGTTGAGGGATCCCTGTAACCCAATTAGGGGGCTATAGCTTTCTGGAAGATATTAAATGGTGGTCCTGGGAAACTGTGACAGGCCCAGCTAGCCGGCAGTGGATAAAAATAGTTCAAGATGCGCAAGTGAGGCCTTGGAACCCTGACGGATTTTTTCGGTTTTTGACTAGGCGTGAAAATGGATAACGATTTCGACAACGCAGTTTGAACTTACGCATGGGAACTATTAATATAAGTAAGATGGAGGGTAAGGAAGAGGAGGTGGTGGAGCTAATGTAGGAGCGCAGATTGAACGTGTTGGGAATTTGTGAAACGCATATAACTGGACAGGGCACCCGTAATCTGCATAAAAACTATCAGATATATTATAAGGGTAGAGATGAGGGAAGAAAATATGGAGTGGCGGTAATTCTGACACCGGGCTTGGCTGGTAGAGTGGAGGATGTGATATACAGAAGTGAGAGGGTCGTGGCGGTGGTGCTGAGGTTGGAAGGTAGGAGTGTGGGAGTAATACAAGTCTACGCCCAGCACCAGGATAGACCACAAGAAGGAAAAATAGCTTTTTACGAACAACTACAGAATACCTATGATGGAATAAATGCGGAGGAAAAAATTCTTATGGGTGACATTAATGCTCATGTAGGAGTGGAGAGATATGAGTTAGAGACGGTGATTGGAGCTTTCGGAATTGGAGAGAGGAATGCTGAGGGAGAATGACTCTTGAATTTCGCGATGGAAAATGGTCTGTCAATCATGAACACTTTTTATGCGCACAGGAATTCACACAAATGGACGTGGTACCGATGGAACAGTGTGTTAGAGGAATATACAGAGAAGTCGATGATTGACTTAATTCTCGTGAACAACAGGAAAGTTATGACGGATGTAAAGAGTGTCCCCTCTGTATCCTTGGACTCGGATCACAGGTTGGTGATAGGAAACGTTGTGTATGAGGAGATCAATTGTGTACAAAGGCCGCTTGTTTTGAGAATGAGAGGTTTGCGGTGGGAAAAATTAATAAGAGAGAAGGATGTGATGTGAAGGCTACTCCAGAATAATAATAAAACTTATGTAATCCGAGAGAGGACGTCGGATTTCGAGGGTGTGGAGGAGGAGTGGGAGGGAAAATTTTAGGATAGATGTATGGATAACTGAAGCAGAGAAGTATTGGACATTCTAAAAAGATGGGTCGAGAAAGAAGGGCACTGTCTTGGTGACGGAGGAGTGCGGACGAGCCATAAATGGAAAAAATTAGAAGTCGTTTTAGAAAGTTGGTATGAAAGGAGAGAAGCCCAGAATCTAGATTGGAATATATAACTTTAGAAATAGAGCCGAAGTATTGAAAAGGGAGGCTCAGAATGAGTCTTGGGTGCGAATAGGTGAACAACTGAGACAAGATATGACCGGAACTAAAAAACTAATATATAATATGGCAAAAGAGATATAGGATTATAGAAACCAGGAATTCGTCAGCAGGAACACTTAGTTAAAGATAGATGAAGGCAGATTGAATAATTAGATACAGAGGAGGGTTAATGATAGATGGATGCGAGTATTTTTTCTGAATTAATACAATTCAAATATTAGGGAATCGAAAAGAGGGGAAGAGACAGAGGATCACGACAAGGTGATGATCGTCTGTTGAATCAACAAGCGGTTTTTGCGGAAAACCAATAATGAACAAGATAATATCAATGGAGGAAAGTGGATGACCGCAATAAACAGGTAGTGCAAGAATGGCTAAGAATACAGGTATCGACAGATTAACCTGTTGAAATATTTAAGGGAGGGAAGGAGGTGGTGCAGTGGATGTGGAGACTGTTCATATTTTCGGATTTTGGAGACAGGAAAGGGTACCAGAGAGAGGAAATGGGGGAAGGCAATAATATGTCCATATTAAGAAGGGAGACTTATGAGGAGTGAGTGTTCCAAACTATAACAGGTATATCTCTTCTGCCCCGATGCTTTGAAAGATATATGAAAAGGGATTTTGGAGAGGAGACGTTAAGAACGAGTTGTGGAGAATAAATTGGAATGAGGCCCAATATGGTTTTAGACCGGAAGAGGAACCACCGATTTGATCTTTAGCTTGAAGATGGTGATGGAGAAGAGTTGGGAGTGGGATAGAGACATCTTCTCGTTGCTGCTTTTATAGATCTAGAGAAAGCGTTGACTAGAGGTGGCCACGGGAGAAGTTGTGGAGACGGCTTTGAAATTCCGTTGTATTGAGGTTTGAACCCAAGTTAGTAAGGTGATATTCGTATGTTTCTAGTCAACTAGTAATTTATGTGCCGTCAGAACAGCGTTTGGCTTAGGAAAATGGTTCCATGTACAAGCGGGAGTGAGACAGGGAGGATTGTTGTCTCCTCTGCTGTTTATCATATAATATATGGATGGGTGTATCAGAGAGGTTGGTTGTGGAGCAAGGGATGATTGAAATTGCTATGGCATACTGCAGGATGACATACAGTGGGTGGACAAGTGACAGAGCGACTGCTGCAGAGAGCGTTGGAGACCATACTGCAATAGGAAGAAGGATTAAAAAATAAGGAACAGACGAGGTGATGAGATCTCGTAGAGAAAGAAGTGCTTGACATCGTGATAGAGGGGAAAGGTTGAAGGAAGTGGAAAAATTTAAGTGCCTGGGTGTTACTGTAAACGTGGATGGAGAAATGGCCGGAGAGATTGAGGAGAGAATAAACAGGTTTTCGAGGGGTGTGGACAGCTGTATGATGCTGAAAAACAGGCCATGTAACCGAGAGATGTTATAGGTATTGATATATATGACAATTACTAAAGACTATTTCTACATATATGGGTCGGGAAGCTTGGACGCCTTACCGACCAAAGAGAAAAAAAGCAAGATTGTGGCAGCAAAAATGAGGGTGCTGAGACTGATAGCGGGAGTGACGAGAAGGGAGCGAAGAAAAATGTCGAAATTAGGCACACGAGCTTGGAATAGGAGCCCATTGATTGGTTTGATAGAGAACAACAGCTAAGGTGGTATAAATGGCCTGGTCGAACGAATGAATGAGGAGAGATACCCTGCGAGATTCTACGACTGGCAGCCAGAAGGAAGAAGACCTGCTGGGAGACCAAGAAGTAGAAGTGGAGGGAGGTGTTGCAGCGTCGATCGGTGAAGCAAGGGAAGATCCTTTTGCCGAAAGGTGGAAGAGGGTAAGGTATTCTTACGAGACAGATCCCGCTAATGTGAGGTGGGCTTTGCAGATGTTGACATGGGCTGTAGCTTCCTATATCTCATTTTTTTGGTGAGGAATATATTATATATGTATTTATATATTATATAGTTGTTATATATATTTATTATATAATTTATATATATATATATATATGTAGTTTTATATTATATTATATATTATATATACTGATATATATGTATTATATTTTTAGTGGATTTTATATATATATAGTTTTATATATTATATAAATATATATATTATATATGATAGTATTAAATATGATATGAATATTATATATTATATTTATATATATATATATGCATATATATTATATATTTATTGTATTATAATATTTATATATTATATACTATATTATATATATATATATATATATATTTGTATATATAATATACTATATATAGTATATAGCCTTTGTCTATAGGGGACATAGTATATATATATGTATTATTGTTAGTTAGTTATTGTTTTAGTTAGTTTAGTTAGGATTAGTTACGTTTAGTTAGTTAGGTTAGTATTAAACCGTAATACTGTAAAATACCTAACAACTGCTCGAGATCATTGTTTAAGAATGCAAATAAATCTGTTAACAACATCATTTCTGCCGTTGTAAAATAGGAAATAACCATCCCCGTACATTCCCTAAAACTTTGTTATTTATTTTTTTTTAATTTTATTGTTTGAATTTTAATTTATTGTTGAACTTTCATTAAATCTGAAATTTGTCACCGCTGGATTCAGATAAAATGTATTCAATTTTAGTGTTGCTATCGTTGTTTTTTAACTATATCTATGTGCGTCGCTATTCCTTGAGAGCTGTTATTTATATGTGTGTTATTTATATATTATATGTATATATATATATATTATATATATATATATATATATATATATATATATATATATATATATATATATATACATATATATATATATATTATTATTATTTATGATTATATATATGTAATTCAAAAAGATATTTGTGCAATATAATCGCAACAGAGTTCTAGAGTACTTTGGTACTTTGTACTGTACTTGACAAAATGTACTTGAACCCAAGCCAGATATATATATTATATATATATAATATAGTATATTATATATATAATAGTATATATATTATTATATATATATATATATTTATTATATATATTATAATATATATATATATAATATATATATAATATATAAAGTATTATATGTTTATTAATATATATATAGTATATATATAGTTGTTTATATAGTATATATATATATATATATAGTTTATATTATAATATAGTTATATATATATTATAGTTAATATTATTATATTTATTCTAAATAAGATATATATAATATATATATATATATATATATATATATATATGTATGTATGTATATATTTAATTTATTTATTTATTATATTCTGGCATTTATTTGTGAAATTAGTACGAGTTACACCCATGTGACAATATACAATGCTTTGAGCCATATAATAAATCTGTGCATGTTAGTGACGTTATTAAAAAAAATAATATTTATTCAGTGATTCATGAGAGGAGATTTTGTTGACATTTGTTGGAAACAGAAAAATTAATGTCAGTAAGCAACAAAAAATAGAAATGTAGCTTTTTAGGTACTTTATTCATGTATTTAGTAAAAAAAAAAAAAAAAAAAAAAAATCTAGAATTTCTAGGGTAATTTTTTTGGATTTTGAAGCCTTTGGTAAGTAAGTAACATGAGAAATATGTTAATGCATCACTCGTAGCAATGTTACAAACTATTTTGCTTACCAGTATACAAAGCTATTTGCATGAAACGTCGATTTTCTGCAGATAAAATCCTAATTGAATATCTTCATTAAAGCATAAAATAATTGGAGATATATATTTAATGTTAGAATTTATTATTGTGTTTTACTCTGACTAACTCGTTTAGGTCTAACAATCAAGATGAGGTGAGTAAAGAACATATTTTGCACCAAATTATTTAAAAACGGATTAACAAAAGACGCATGGACAGTAAACGACCTTCAGAAAAAATTTTAACAGGTTTGCGGAGCCTTAAATTTCCCTATTTCGGCTTCGGCTCCGGCTCCGGCTCCGGCTCCGTAATTTTAATATTTTGCGACTCCGAACACGAATCCCTCTATTCCATAGCCTAAAAGTTCTTAGCTCCGGCTCCGGAACCAGCTAAACTCCTCCAAAACAAAATGCGGCTCCATCCCAGTCTCCCTCCAAAATCTTGTTGCTCCATGGAACCGACTCCGGTTCCCCAACACTTGTTCTAAAGGGAAATATTTTGTTAGCAATCATTTCGACATTAATTTTTTATTATTTTATTTCTTATTTTTAAGAAGTACATCTTAAAACTGTTTCTCTCTTAAGCCATTATATATTGCATGTTGCGACTGAGATCGACATACTCGGACGCTCTACCGACTGAGCAATCCTCTAACCCAGTGTTTCTCAAAGTGGGCGATAACGCACCCTTGTGGGCGCTGGAGGCCTAGAGGGGGGCGGCAGGTGGCCTAGAAAAAAAATGGGGGGTGTTGAAGTTATTTAGTAATTTTAGTTCATATTTCTTTATAATATATTTATACTATATATATATATATATATATATATATAATATATATACATATATATATATATATATATATATATATATATATATATTTCGTAGCCAAAAAATTATTATGTATATATATATATATATATATATATATATATATATATATATATATATATATATATATATATTATATATAAAAAAATATTTAAAAATATATATAAGTTTTGGTAAAGTAAAAAAAATTGGAGGGCGTTGAAAAATAATTGATTTTCAAAGTGGGCGGTAGACGAAATAGGTTTGAGAGTCTATGCAGTCTAACCCCAAAAAGTTAGATTCAAGAACAGCTTTCAAACGACCAAGCCCCCTTCAAGGCGAAATCAACAGGTTTTCACCCTGTCCTTCCCTCGTTCTCAGTCGCAACATGCGTTGGTTCGACCCCAGAGGAGACAATTTTCTTTACCTTCCCACAATAGTTCTTTATTTACTATACAAATTTTAAGCTGCGGTCTATTGCAGTATTTACATTTATTAAATCTTGCAGAACGAGGGAAGGACAGGGTGAAAACCTGTTGATATCGCCTTGAAGGGGGCTCGGTCGTTTGAAAGCTGTTCTTGAATCTAACTTTTTTGGGTTAGAGGATGGCTCAGTCGGTAGAGCGTCCGAGTATGTCGGTCTCAGTCGCAACATGCGTTGGTTCAACCCCAGAGGAGGCAATTTTCTTTACCTTCCCACAATAGTTCTTTATTTACTGTACAAATTTAAGCTGCGGTCTATTGCAGTATTTACATTTATTAAATCTTACAGAACGAGGGAAGGACGAGTGAAAAACCTCTGTTTGACTATCGCCATGAAGGGGGCTCGGTCGTTTGAGAGCTGTTCTTGAATCTAACTTTTTTGGGTTAGGAGGATAGCTCAGTCGGTAGAGCGTCCGAGTATCGGTCTCAGTCGCAACATGCGTTGGTTCGACCCCAGAGAAGGCAATTTTCTTCAAATTTCACTATTTGTTCTTTATTTTAAATAGCAAATGAAAGCTGCGGTTTATTGCAGTATTTACATTTATTATCTTAAAGAACGATGGAAAGACAGGGTGAAACCTGTTCATATCGCCTTGAAAAGGGCTCGGTCGTTTGAAGCCTGTTCTTGAATCTACCATTTTTTTTTTTTTTTTTCTTTTCTGGTCTTTTAGGAGGTTCAGTCTGTAGAGCGTCCGAGGTATGTCGATCTCAGTCGCAACATGCGTTGTTCGACCCCAGAGGAGGCATTTTTCTTTACCCTTCCCACAATAGTTCTTTATTTAATAAATATATATATACATATAATAATTATATATAATATATTATTTATATATATATATATATAATATATATATATATATTATATATATAATATATATATATATTATATATATATATAATAATATACATAGGTGGGCGTTATCTGCGATAAATTAATCCGCCGAATAATTTATCCGATAACGGGTTTTCGGATTATCTGTTATCGATAAAATCTTTTCGATAATCGGTATCTGCGATAATTTTTTTGTTCCAAACTTACCGAATAACTATATGGCGATAATTTATAGCGATAACGGTTTCGGGTTATTCTGCTATTCGATAAAATCTTTTATCAATAATTGGGTATTGCGAACTTTTTGTTATACGGGTTATTCAAAATTATGCGTAAAAATTTTTTGGCAACTTGATCAAGAATGGCAAAAATAAGTAAAAGTTCCTATAAGGTTATGACATATGTGTTTAGTTTTTCCGTCTGGCTGTCTGTATGCGTTTTTTTACTAAAATTTTTGTATCTACGAAACCATTTGGGCAGGAATTTTACTACATGATCATGTACTTATATTCAAGCTTCCTCCCAGGTTTAATGGCATAATCTATTAAACTTTTTGAAACATGAGCTCCGTACCTTGTTTGATGATGTACCTCTTCAGTTGCGCCAAACATCTGGTTTAAATGCATGATGGGAGCTCCTGCAACACTTTAGTGCGCAGTTTCGTGAATACCTGAAGAGGACCTTTCACATCAATGGATAGGTCAAGGTGGCCCAGTGTTCCGTGGCCAGCAAGGTCACCAGCCCTAAATCCTTTGGTATTACCTTCGGGGACATTTAAAGATCTTAGTATACTCTTCTTCCAATCGACACCGTTGAAAACCTACGATTAAGGATTATGAACGGAAATTGAAAAGATCAAACAGACTCCTGGAATATTTGAATGGGTCCGACAATCGATGAGAAGACGCCTGGACGCTTGCATTGGGAACAACGGAGGTCATTTTCAACATCATCTTTAGTCTTTTGATTTCATTTGTAGGTGCTTTAGAAACAGTATGTTTATGTTGTACAAAATTAAACCTATCATACAATAATAATATGTTTATTTACACCTCCTATTCTGAATGAGTTATTCGTTCCTCAAATACTTTTAACGTCCGCCATTTTTAAATTTAGAGTTTGTAACTTACTTTCGTAGATACAAGATATTTAGTAAAAACACATACAGACAGCCAGGCGGAAAACTAAGCACATTACGTCATACCTTTATAAGAACTTTTACCTTTATTTTTGAATTTCTTATCAGTTACCAAAAATTTTTACCATAATTTTATATATATATATATATATATATAAGAATATAAATATATATTCTATATTTATATATATATATATATATATATATATATATATATATATATATATATATATATATATATATATATATATATATATATATATATATTGACATTAAGTCAGAATATGCTAGGGTAAATAACTAAATATTAGCGAGACGTTATTTTAATTCTTTATTTTCTTTTTACTTTTTTAGCTAATGCAGAGTAATGCTTCCATTTTAAAACTAGTTAAATATTTTCTTTTTCAATTATCAGGTCATGTCACCATGTCGCCGTTGCACTGGATCAAATCAAGGGGAGAAACAGTGCTATCTGGGCTGCCTGATCACCACCCCTCATTGTGACCCAAAAAAAAGCTGATTGACTTTGAAGACCAATGCCAATCTCCAGTTTCTGCGACCCTCTGGTCAATACACCTGCTTGACGTCATCAGACAAAGAGGGTTCTCCAGCACCTTTGAAGATGAGAAGTACCTTCTGGCCACTGCCTTCCACCCCAAACCCAAGTTTCGTCTGATGTGGATGAGGGCTTTTGAAGAAACAATGATCAAAAAGTCAGAGGTCAAGGCCCTGATGGAGAAAAAGGTGGAAGAGTTATTGAGGCGTACCGAACTCGAGAATGCCACATAGTACCAGCCAGCAGCATGGAATGAGGACATGGAGAGCAGAACTACTACTCAAGCATCTGTGATGCTGATGATTACACTGAACTAACTCAAGTCAACGTCATCAAAGATCAATCAAAGAGTAAAGCTGCTATCATTGTACAATAAGTGGCTGCGGCGAAATCGACAGACCAGCTGTCAGACCTAGCTTTTTAACATGAGAAGGTGTTCATGATCTCTTTATAAGGTAAAATACTGCAATGCCGTCTAGCGCTGCGGCGGAGCGATTGTTCCCCCTTGGCAAAGATATCTACAGAGCTAAGAGGAATTCTCTGTCAGATGAAATCTTTTAATATGCTCATGTTTATGAAGGGGAACATACAAAGCTGCAGAAAGCCAGAATCTAGTATTTATATTTTTATATTTGATAAATTGTATCTTTGGCTTTTTACATACTATGAATCTATTACACTCAGAGCATTAAATTAGAAAATACAAATTTTAATTATAAAAACACTGAGAAGCAAAAAAAAAAATTTAAATTTATTTAATAAGATATCCAAAGTTTCCAAGTTATATAAAGGAAGTAGCAACATTCCATATTTTCTGGGTGCGTGTCGGTAAAGAAAACTGAAAATTTATATTATAATCTATAAAATAAGTGAAAAGAAGATGTAATAATTTATTTTTTAAACATTTTCTTAAAACCAAAGTCGTGTTTTTTTTAACATTTTTATTTATAATAAAATGAAATACATAAAAATTTGGATTTATCGATTTATCGGTTATCGCCTTATCGGCGATATTTTTATCACTAGTTATCGGATATCGGTTATCGATGATAAAGTTTTCGTTATCGATTTATCGGTTATCGCGATAACATTTTTCGTTATCGTGCCCACCTATGTATATATATATATATATATATATATATATATATATATATTATAATATATAATATATATATATATATATATATATATATATATATATATATATATATATATATATATATATATATATATTATATATTTTTTTTATATATATATTTATATCCAATATATATATATATATATATATTTATATATATATATATATATATCATATATATAATATATATATATATATATATATAGTTTTGCTTGTTCTGAATTTGATAGCTATGAAATCTTTAAGTGAAATTTTGAATTTATGTATTATATTCTTTAATACCAATGAGTGAAAGATATTTAAATTTGTATATTTT
>JABUQX010006053.1:25000-30185 GCA_015478945.1 Trachelipus rathkii
GCCTAGGCGCATTGATGTGACCAAAAATATAGGCGCATAGGCGCTAAGCGCACTAGGTCCGGCAGCATAGGCGCATAGGCGCAGGCGCACTCAAAAAAATTATAGGCGCGCCCAGCTCTGTATATATATATATATATAGTATATTATATATTATATATATATATATATATATATATATATATATTATATATATATATATATATATATATATTTATATATATATATATATATATATATATAATATATATATATATATATATATATATATATATATATATATATATATATATTATGTAGTGTATATATTATGTAATAAAAGATATATATAAATATCGATAGTGACGTCACTATCGATATATATATAACGGTGACGTCACTTCGTGCGAAAATGATAAAATAAATTTGTTTAAACTTGAAAACACGTGATTTTAAAATTGTTTTATGACTTTTTATTGAGCGATTCAAGATTAGGCTTAAATAGATTAGGTTCGAGCGTGACTGACGTAATCTCGTCGCAGAGGAGACAAGATTACGTCAGCGCGCGAGCGCGCGAAGGTGAAATGGATGGAGTGTAAAGGATAGTGCGCGCGCATGCTCATACACATACACATTATTTTATTAATTATTATTACGTCGAAGATTCGATTTCCGAAGGAATTCGAATCTGAGTCGAAAAACGATCCCTGTAAGGGATCGGTTTTTTTTTTTTTTTTTAACGCACTCCGACTTCCGGAATGTTCACCCAGGGTTTCTTCTTCGCATCCGGTTCTGAGTCCGATATATATCTACATGGGTTAGATTAACGTATCGCTTTCCAACTTGGTATAAATTTTCTATGAAGGTGATAACTGATCTTAGTTCAAGTTTTGGTGACGCGTAGGTCACCTCCTAAGGGGGGTGCTGTCCCCTTAGCGCCAAGGTCAAATTCGTCCTGAAAACCATGTTAGGCTTAACGTATGCGGGCTAAATTTGGATGTGAGCTATATGATGCGCAATCTCATCGTAGACGAGATTAGTCCCTTGCGTCCCTGTAGGGGGACCCCACCCTTAAACAAATTAACATAATCGTATAAAGCTGAAACTCGAGAAAGGCCTGGAGGATTCGGGTCGGCGACGGAGATGGAGTTGGATTTGGTTTGAGTCCAGGGACCCCCCTGGAGGAGGGTCCCCAGTTGAAAAATAGAAGAAAAATGCATGGAATGCAAAACAAAGGAAGAAGAAGAAGAAGAAAGGAAGAAGAAGGAAGAAGAAGGGGGAAGGAGGAAGGAGGAAGGAAGGGAGGAAAAGAAGAATGAGGAAGGAGGAGTCTGTAGGAGTAGGCACAGACACCGATGTAGGAGTCGGTGTGCGGTGCCTAGTTAGTAAACATTATTCGTATAACAACAATGTTGGTATCTTTATATATAGGTTAATAGGGTCCTGTAAATTTCGAAAATAATGGGTTTCAGAACCATCAAGAAAAATATAAAATAAATAACTAATGAAATAATAAATAAATATAAATAATAAATAAAATAAATTTCTTACCTTTTTATTATAACTTCCAAATTTACGTTTTACATACCCTAAGCAGTAAATCAAATCAAACCACTATCCAACTCCCCCTGTCCATCGTTGAACTATTGATCTATTGATCTATTGAATTAAGTCACATTTTGAGTAGTATTTTGGATAAACATAACATAAAATTCAAAGTTCTTTTTATAACAAGATCAAGAACAATATATGCTGACTGTAAAAAACTTTTCTAGCATTAATAAAAGCTTACTTAGTATCTTCTGACTATGAATATAACCCACAAGTAAAGTAACTAACATAACCTCCAAAACGTAACTTATTCACACTTTGTCGAGCATGTCCAACATGACAATGTAATTTTACATTAACGAAGGTATATGTAACAAAATTTACTGATAACTTGTGTAACTATCAATATAGACGGCGAAAGTATGGCAAGTCGTCACAAAGGTTTTTATATTAATAAAGTCAACATAACATTACAAGAACTAAGAATATAATGTACAAAGTCAAACCAGACACATCTTAAGCAAGAATAAAACTGCTAACATTAACAAAGAGCCATACTTAACACAGTAAAGTAAACTAACAAGACTCACAAAAACATATTCCATTCATACTTTATCAACCATATCTCCAACATGACAATGTTAATTTTACATTAACATAGTAATATTTAACAAAAAATTTAGCATAACCTTACCTAACCCTCATAATACCTAATGGGTAGGCAAACAAAGTAAAGTTTTTTACTCTCTGTAAGCCTAAACTAGCGAGCATAAACGTCTTAACACACACGCAGACGAATATAACAGCCATCATCATCATCTGTAGTCATTAAAGCGACATAAGTGGGAAGTAAACAAGTTTTCGTATTTTCATAACATCTAATTTTCATTGAAAGCGTTATATAAATACTAAATAACATTAAATACTAAAAATATTAAGTTTTATTTTAAATATAATAATTCATCTGATCAGAGAACATTGGATTCAAGTTGGGTAAGTTCTATTTATCTCTCTAAAGATTCAACATCTTGAAAGAATGTAAGTATAAATGGCTTCAGCAACACTAAACCATTTTCCGGCAGTATGACGATTCAACAGCACTCATTCTCTCATACAAGAGAGTTAACTCATCCAAGCTGATAGTTATTAAAGCTTCCTGTATACTGAATTATAATGGGAAACCATATGTTTCGGTGTAAATATAATAGATTACACCATGTGCTATTTGTATTAAGTCCTCAAGTATGTCAACATCGGTTAAGGTGGTGTTAATTCGTTTTTTATTTTAAACAATGCTGGTAATATTTTCAGACGTTTGAACTGTGAACCTATAACGTCGCATGAAGGCCACACAATCGATGTTTCAGTAGTTGCGTATATCAGGGTTTTAATTTGTCAACGACGAGAGCAACAATGTCTATTCTATTTTCACTCCCACAACGGTCACTCTGATAGATATTTTCAACTACTCGTCGATCCATCAGATAACAAACACTTATCTATATGCCATGCAGCTGGCGATATGATAATCTTGAGGAATTCCATCAGCACAAACGAATAAGGGTCTATTATTTGACTCTCCGCAGGAATACAAGCAATGTATCGGTATACTCTGGTTGACGATAAAATTTTATTGACACAACGCTGGGAATAACGAAGCTCCTAGTGAAGATATCAACAACAGACATGGAGATGCTGGGAGATGTCTCGTACCAGTACAGCGAAAAATGTACTACTGAAGGAAAATGTAATGCGTAAGCAGCCCTTATAGGTAATGAAGATTCTTTCTTTTCGACAAATCAGAAAAGTAAGCAGATACAACGCAAACGAACCGAACCATAGCAGTTCAAAAGGGTAACATATTCTCGTTAGACAACAACAAAACAAGCACAACAACAACAACAACAACACAAACAACAACAACAACAACAACAACAAAAAACAACAACACGTACTAAACATAAACAACAACACAACAACAACACAACACAACACAACAACACAGATAAACATAGTAAAAAATAAGTTCTTTATATACCAACCAACGAAATATATGCTAAAGTAACATTGTTTTCCCATTAATAAAGCTTATACATAGCCATTACCAGAACTAAGAATATAATGTACAATTACAAAATCTAACACACCTTACGCTAGAATATAACAACTAACATTAACAAAGTTCAGTACTTAACAGCAGTAAAGTAACTAGGCATACAAAACGTAACCTATTTCACACTTTTTCAAGCATATCTCTAACATATCATTGTTAATTTTACATTAACACTATTGATTTACGTAGCATTTCGAGTATCATTTCGGATAAACATGGCACAAAATGAGTTCTTTATATACTAACCATCGAATATATGTTAACATAACAAGGTTTTCATATTAATAAAGCTAACAATAGCATCATAATGAACTAAGAAAAATAATGTACAACGACCAACCTAACACAACTTAAGCACGAATAAAGGGTTAACATTAACAAGTTCCACACTTAAACACCTGTAAAGTAACTAACATTGGCATACAAATGGTAACCTTTCATCTTTTTCCAAACTTCTCTAACATTTAACCGTTAATTTTACATTGACGCGGTAATATTTAACAAGGATTTATCGTAATCTTGTCCAATTATCATACAAGACCAAACGAAATGTAACATAACAAAGTTTTCCAAACATAACACAAAAATAAGTTCTTTATATACTAACCATCGAATATATGCTGACGTAACAACGTTTTTACATTAATAAAGCTAACATAACATAACCTGAACTAAGAATATTAATGTCACAAGACACTAACACACCATAAGTACGAATAAACCACTAACATTAACCAAACTTCCGCGCTTAACAACAGTAAAAGTACTAACACTTGTCAAAACGTAACCTATTACACTTTTTCATGCATACTCTACAATCAATGTTAATTTCATTAACATCGTAATATTAACAAAAATTTAGCATAAACCTGTCTTATCATCATACTGACAAAGAATTAATAATGCTGACGTAACAAATGTTTTAAATTAATTCGTAACATTTAACAAAAATTCATATAACTTCGTCTAATATCATAATCCAACGATAATCCAAAATAACAAAGTTTTTAACCAAACAATAACAAAAAATAAAAATATATATTCAAACATAACATAAAATAAGTTCTTTGAGTAAAATATCACAGTAAGGCGTAATAATTGTGATTTTAAAGCGTAAATCAGTAAATCAGTAATCAAACCACCCATCCCCGCAGTCCCTGTCCGCCCCACCCACGCTGTGATCTATTGAACTTTGATCTCAAGTCATATTTCAAGTATCATTTTGGACAAACATAACATAAAAATAAGTTCTTTAATATAACAACTACGAATATATGCTTAACCAACAAAGTTTTAGCATCAATCAAAGCTACAAAATCATTAACGAGTTTTTTTTTTCTAGGAATACTAATGTACCAAATGCAAATCTAACATACTGCGTATGAATATATCAGCTACATCCTGAAAAATTCCCCTACTGATCCAAGTAAGTAGTACAGGTCATACAATCTCGATATGTTCCCACTTTTTGAAGCATTTAGCAAACAGGTAAAGCGTATTATTCTAACAAAATCCCTTAAACAAAGTGACCAATCTATCAAAGAT
>JABUQX010006054.1:0-26570 GCA_015478945.1 Trachelipus rathkii
GAGAACATAGTCTGATTTCTCAAGAACAGTGCACCTGCTATACAGATCTCATGAAAAGTAAATTCGCATAATTTCTCTATCACTCAAAAATGTTGACAAGAGCTGCCATAGGAGATAATCGAAGAATTCATCTCCAAGAGAGTCAACAACAGAACAGAAAAGAAAGAATAAAATGGTTGAAAAAAAAATTATCCATACAGCTATAAACTAGAAGAGCAGAGAAAGATGTTAAACTGAAAGGTTTGACAGAAGAAGACGCTATACAATCAAAAATTCAGATCTTGAGAAGAAAAAGTTAACCTATATCTCCCCATTTAGAACTCTTGTGATCACAGTGGACGTTATGCACCTAGGCTATTAATTTAAGCTTTTTAATTATTTTCTTTTTGTATAAAAAAACTTTACTTTTGGAAACATAAAAAAGGAGTGCGTTGGATGGCTATGGCGATTACTAGGCTGATTATCTAAAAAAAAAGGCTGCAATATATGATTCGTGATTTTTATACGGCAAAAATATCGAACACGCTGGTCGGGAAATTTGCGGAGTTGTCGCGGAAAGTAGGGAATTAAATTCAAATTTCAGTGTGAACCCTGATGATTATATAGTTATATATTATATATAATATATCATATATATATATATATATAATTATATATATATATATATATAATACTATATATATTATATATATATATATATATATATTATATATATATAATAATATTCTATATAAACTATATATATATTATATTATATATTTAATATATATATATATTATATATATAATATATATATATATATATATAATTATATATATATCCACAATATAATATGATTAATTTATGATCCGTTTTGTTTATCGTCATGTGCTGGCCTACGGCTCTGTCAAGGAATCGCTTACACAGTTTTATACGAATTCGTCCAAAACGACCAGGCTAACTTCTTATCGAAGTTTAACTTTTTGTTCTACAACAATATGAATCAGCTGTTGTGATGAGCCACGTGTTTGGAATAAACAGAAATAGAAAAACATATAATGGTTTTATTACACATAAATGATCACTATCTGGTGATCGGAGTTTATCCATTTGAGAAATTATACTTTAGAATGAACACAGTTCATCATTCAAAGACTCAAGCTCGTCATTATTGTTTGTTTACCATTTTTGCGTAAGCACGTCCTCAAATTCGACAATTTATACGATTATGCGCATAGTTTGACAAAAATGAATGCAAACTCAAGCATTTCTTAAGTTTCCTAAGCACAAATACGAAACGACTTTATAATACAAGCAGTTTTCGTTTTCCGCATTTGTGCTCGAAACGTAAGAAATGTTTCGAGTTTGCGTTCGCTTTTGTTCAACTTACGGGCAACAATCGCAAGAAATGCCGAATTTAGGACAGTGCCTAAACGAACAAGATGGCAACAAACAATATGAAGGCGTGGTAGGCCCGTTACAATTGTTTGAATTGATGAATGTTCCATTCAATAAAAATCGGCTTTAATAATATAATTTCTCCAAATAGCACGTAGCAATAGTTGAGCAACCTGCAGTCATATAACAAGCTTTACTAAGTGATAAAGAGTTTTGTTTTCCAAATAGATGGGCTCCATACAACAGCTGATTCCAATTTTTGTTAACAATAGGCATAACTAAGTAAAAAATCGGCTCGTTATTGCACGGAATCGTGCTAGAAACTGTGTAAGTCATCATCTTACGAGCGAGCGTAAGCAACAAATGACAAAACCGAAAACGGTCTAGGTCAGATAAATCGGAATATTATTCGGACAAACTTGCGGATATCTCTTCAAATTTTCACGGCTTTTTTCGAAAGGAAAGCCTACGCTACATAAACACGATAAATACTAAAATTCTGTGATACTAAAAATGACTTTGTAACTAGCAAGATAAATATTAATTTGTTTAAGTTTTGCTGGCAACATTTCCCGCAAAAACGTAATTCCTGGTCACACTTACACAAGATGGTCGCAATACATTATAACAGTGGAATTAAAGTACACTATAATTATATATTATATACTATTACTATATATATATATATATATATAATATATATATATATATATTATTATATATATATATATATATATATATATTAATATATATATATAATATATATATATTAATATATAATTATAATATATAATATCTATATAACTATATATATATAGGCGCAGGAGGGTGAGTCGCCGCCTCTCATACGACGAGGACGCTGTTCAAATCCTCCGCGTAGCAGTTGGAGTTTTATGCTCTGGGGGCAAGAATTAAAACGACCGCGAACACGTTGGTGGCGCTGGTTTGGTATAGCCGGCCTTACGTTCGATTCCTCTGTGGTCCGCCCCGTGTTAACCCCCCTGCATTAGGCGAATAAAGCACGTTAAGCGTGTTATATATATATAATATATATATATTATATATATATATATATATATATACTATATATATATATAATACTATATATATATATATATAATTATAATATATTATACTATAATAATATATATATATATCATATATATTATATTCCTTTTTCTTTTTCCATGACGCATGACTTTGAGGAAGGTGCGTAACATGCTCGAAAAAAGTAGTAGAAAAATGTGACACAGAGTGGAAAAGAAAGCCCAGGCTTTCCGCCCCTTTATTCCTTTTAGTGAACTCTTTCCGCAATTCAAAAAATCACCTAGAGCCTCACGGGACCGCGACGGATCCTCACATTGGCATATTCAAGTGTAGGGTTTATCCCGTGGCCAGGTGGGCCACAACCATACCCCCTACAAACACGTCTTCACATCTACTTATGCACTTTAAATTCTACGCCTCTGCAAATTCACATTCCCTCTCTTCAGACATTCCTTTACTGACTCAATCTACTTTTTCTTTCGTCTCCCAGCTGGTTGATTCCCAACACACTCACCACTATTATATCCGCTTAACCAATAAACAATTTATTCATCTTTTCCACACTACCTAATCCATCTCAACGTACTTCATTTATTCTCCTCATTACCCCATATCTCACCACCATCGTAACTCTCAATGCCGCCATTCTCGTCACTTTAATCACTTCTTTTCACACCTAACACGCCCCAAAAGATTGTTGTTCATCTGAAGTCATTGAACTTTAGATTTTTTATACCTCTTATTCCAGACATAGTCTCATACTACTCATACACATTAATACAAGGCTAACAATACCTCATGCGTACTGACCCTACGCGCACATCATGACTTAGTCCTTTATATAACCAACCGATTTTAACAATGCACCAGCCACCTGCCTGCTATTCACACAACTTTTCTGCTGCACTCTGCATCACATACCGTCTTCCTTTTCATCAACAGATACCTAAATCTATTTAACTCAGACACTTGTTCCAGCTGCTCACCACCTACCATAACTTCACACCGAGGAATGTCCTCACTCACCACCATAACCTACTCTTATTCGTTTACTTTCAAATCCAACTTTTCACACCAGGATGAGTCTACCAATCCTCTTCAACTCTCTTCAGATTCACCACAACAAAACCAAATCATCGCTCATAAGTAGGTCTTCAGAGCGACCACACTGCTTCCAGATACCCATCTACTAATTCTTTCATAACCCCAACGCATATACAAATTGAATAACCAAGGCGAAATAGCACATCCCTGCCACTCCGCTATTAATATAAAGCCAATCACTTTTGACACATTTATTCTACAACACGTTCACGTAACTCGTCGATACCATATCTCTTTGATTTCATTAGAAGCCTAACCACCAACGACCATATAATTAACTAACTACCTGCCATACGAGCTCCTTTTAATCCTAATCATACTCTGTAGCAAATCTATAAAACCTAATACAATTTATTCTTATTCTCCGTCATTTTCTCATATGTGTTTCAATGTAAAGATTGATCAAACACTCAGCATCTCACTCGTAACGCCCCTTGTCTTCACCACAGTCTTCAGTCCACTGCTCTCGACACACTTCGATAAAAATACCAGCATGAACTCTTCCCTACCAACACTGGCAATAACTAATTATCCGGCCGTATGAATTTCTCACAGTTTCCCTTATCTCCCTTACCTTCGATATAAGGTAATAATTACTGCCTCCTCAATCCTCGGAGCTATACCTCCATAAACGCCTTATTACACAATTCTAGATCCAATCAATCACCATCTCGCGCTCGTTCTTGATCATCTTCACAGTACATTCTCATCTATACCTGGCAGATTTACCATTCTCAACTTTCTCACTCTACCCCATTACCTCCTTTCTAATGACCTCATCCCAAAATACATATTCGCTTCTTGCAACATCAAACACCCACATTAATTCACACACTCTTCATTACTTCTGTTAATATTATACAGATTTTCGGAAGTGTAGTTTCCAAACTGTTGGTCTAGCATTCATATCGTCAGTTAAAAAGGCACAATCCTATTTCATTATTCTAAGCAGGTTCCTTATTTCATCTCTATTATCTTATCCAGCTTCAATCATCCTTCCTATTTCTCCTTGGTACAGTCCCTCTCATCCCTCCAATCTAAGATTTTCTCGTGTCGTAATGCTAGAAAATGACGTCATGACCGTAACCAGCTGGCATCGCTGGTTCTAGCCTCTCTAGTAATCCGTAACCTATGTCATACTAAACACTAATATTTGGTATCTTAAACCTACTGTTATAAAGTATCGGGGAGATCCTTGCCGTTGGTTATAACGGTCAGTGGTCCTCCTAGTACAGAGTTATGACCCTCCGACCCCCTTACTTTTAGACTTCTAGTGCGATAAATACTCGTATGTGACCAGAATACACCCGATAATTGGTATACAATTTAGGACATTGTTGCATAAGAGTATTGATCGTGGATTTATGATGAATGGTATTAAGAATCATCTGGTAATGCTAATAAAAAATTCGTATTGTATTGACCCTTGAAATATGAACAGCCAGTGTTTTGCAGGACTGAACCATTCCGAGTCAGTGAGGAAGGTATAGTGTGTGGTATGTTCGAGTTGATATCTCCGCTAATGCCGAGCGTGGCGTTTCAACGCTATGTTCTAGAACGCACCCAACTGAGTTTTTCGTGCCGTTACTTCATCCAAAAACCATATCATGACGTGGTGTCAACAGGGTAAGATACATCTCAAAATCGAGATTCCCGTGTTAATTTCCGAACCGCCAGAGTCCCAGGCGCCAGCCGTGGGGTCATTTTTACTTTGGCTTTCACTGGACTTTGATTGAACCCAAATAACCATACCCTTAGCAACGGAGGTTGTTAGAGACATATAATCCTTCACAACTTGGCCATGCTTCTTATATGTGTCAAGCATCGGTTCTCAATTCAATCGTTTTCGTGCCGCTACGTCATGGGGGGGGCTTGCGGGTCCGCCGCCCCCCAAACAAATATGACTTAGAAGGCTGAAATTGGGTGAGCGGTAGAGAGAATAATGAAAATAGACAGGGCGATGGTTCAAATTATAATGGCTGAACACGATATGGCGGCCAAAGGCCGCTTGCGGAGGCAGATTGGATACAATCATAACATATGTTTACGCACGGTTGGTTAGCAAGATACTGTAATCGTCATTCTCAAATTTGGCATGCCCTTCTTTATTAATGTGGCAAACATCGCTCATCCAATTTTTCAAGCCGCCTAAGTCAAGGGGGGGTCCCGACTCCCCACAAACAACTTAAAATGGAGCATAGACCAGCTGAAATTTGGTGAGCGTATAAGCAGAAGAATGATTGGCAATAGAATGGTCGATGTTAAAATAACTGCGATATCATATGAGCTGGAAGGTGGCGAGCCAATTGGAATTCTGGTCTCCAGCCACATATATAGGATAAATTGAGGTGTCTACCATCTATGTTTTCATTGGTGTAAGAACTATTTCTGTATGGTTTTCTGAAGCCCCAAAATGAGTTGACGGTGTTCCCCTTGAAGGGGCACCCATCGGAAAAAAGACGACAAATCACAGAGTGCAAGACAAAGATGGAGGAAGGACGTATGCACCTTTTAGTTATTTCTTTTTTCCTCTTATATACTTCCAAACATCTTTCTTTTGGAAACTTCATCATTGCTTTTAGTACATTCAACCATCCCTCTTTTTTACTTTATCCGCTGTCTCCTCTTCATTTCCACCACTCACTGTTAACATTCTACTTCCTACTTTATTACCATCACATACTTCCTTTGCACTGTTCCTAACAATTGCTTTACTCTCATCTTGCTCCCAGATTGTTTCGTTTCATACTTGTTCACACTCAACTGATTTACTTGCGAGCGCTCTTAGATCTTATTCTTATTACCTTGTCAACTTCTCACTCTTAACTCTACCCACTTCCTTCCTTATCACTTCCTCTCCATTCAAGACCCCGTAACTTAATTTTACATAGAACACATAAATGATCGCCGATAATTCTCATATCCTAACATCCCTCACTCGACTTTACACATTCCAACACATTCTTCAACACATCTTTCAACCAAGCAAAAATCATCATACACTTTTCCAGCTTCGATACCACTCTAAGTATACTTATGAATACTCTTAGTGTTTAAATAAAGTATTACTATACACCCACACTCTCTCACATGAATTCAATCACCTTCTACATTCTCATTTTCTACGACACCGACAAAACTTACCTGTTATACATCCCTTCTTATCACCTCTCAACCTTAATCGTCCCCAACACAATCAAGCTGAAGCTCCTAAAGCACACCCATCCAAAACATCATTCAGATTTATTCAGAAACTCGTACTCTTCAACATTTCATCTCGATTTACCATACGTGACACAAACACTTGACCTTTTCATATCTTTATTTAACCCATTAGATTCTAGTACTCACACATATAAAGTCTAACGCATAGCTCTGTACCCACAGAGTCACTTTATCAAATTGCAACTCTCTCCTCCCCTCCTTCATTCCTTTCACAAATTTCACACATAACCTCATCATTCTCTCACTATTTCTTTAGTCTTTGTTTTCCAGTCACAGCCGGAGCAAATAAATTTTACCCTTTCTAATACACCGCATCTTACGTTCCTTATCCTCAACATTTTTCCTTCCTAAACCCTCTCTCAAACCAGTTTAGGGCAAATTTCGCGAAAAGATAAAGCGCCGTTTTCGGCGATCACGACCTTCTCCAAGGCCTGCATTAGCCATTTCTGGCAAAAGATAAGTGGTAGTCGGACAGCCAACCCAACACCCGTATCTCTAAGTCCCGCCTTCTACGATGCAGGCACATACAATGGGGCAATTCATTCCCCACATACGGGATAAAGTAGTCAGGGAATGCTGTAAGATGTCGTAGAAGGGTGAGGCGACTTAAGTATGTGTATATGATATGTAGATAAATGTGGTCAGTAAAGATAGTGCCTGAAGGATGAGTGGTGTAAAGCAATATACAAAGCAAACACGTACGAAAAGGCGACCATTAAAATGGGAGGTAATTGCATCGCTTCGAGTATAGCGTATACTCTGCCTATACTATTAATTAATATATATATATATTATATATTATATATATTATATATATATATATAGTAATATATATATACTATTATATATATATATAATATAACATCCCTTTTGATTCCTTGGTTATACCTTATGCCATAATTTTGATTATTAGATACAATATTCTCATATCACATTATAACTAAGAGTCAGCTTATTAAACAAATTCAGCTTATATCGTGTTCTGAACTCTCACTTCTTTTTGAATAAATCAGACAAATATTTTTTCAGAGTAAATTCAACAAAATTTAACTCTTTTTCCTTACACCTCATATAGCTTACTATACTATATATATATATATGATAGTATATTATCTATTATATATATATTATTCTTTATATATATATATATATATATAATACTAATATAGTATATATAAAGGTAAACTATTTTCTCATATGCAGCAATCTTCTCCAACAGCAGACTTCTTTCGCCTCAGTGGGTCTCTTGGGGACCAGGGCCATCTTCAGCTGTCGTTTTGTTCTACTTGCTGCAATATGGAACAAAATTTGGTGGTCTCACGAAATTTCCTTCGCAGGATTGCTCGTCGAAGAGGGTGAGTGGCCGATTACTCCTCAGATATTATTGCGAATTGCCTTCTTTCTTTATTACTTAGTTGTGATTTTTTTTTTTTTTTTTTTTTTTTTTTTATTTAAAATTATATCAAGGTCTTTAGAATTTTTTTTTCTCTACTTAAAGATATATGATGACGACCGTCGTTGCCTTTGTGATTTTTTTATGCAAGTTTGCAGCTTCACTACGCTAATGTGGCAGTAAATTGTTTTTTGAGGATGTTTTTGATGCAGTGTATTTTATGGTTACGGTATGTTGTCGTCAGGTTGCGTGTTGGTTAGGATATATATATATATTATATTATATATATTATATATATATTATATGATAATATACTGGTAAGATAGGAAGTTTTAATGGTAGAAATGAAACCACTGTAGTGTATGTGACGCAATTTTAATTTTTATAAATGTACATTTATATAAATTACATTTTTCAACTTCATATTTTCATTCCCCCCCTTATTTGTTTATGAAAACATAAAAATAATACTGCAATATCAGAAATATGATTGTAAATGTAAAAAAAAAAAAAAATTAAAAAAAAAAAGTAAAACTAATAAAACTATTTACAAATTATTTTATACATCTGAGGAGGGATAGTGTCAAGTAATTTGATCGCTATTGCTATAGCTAAGCATGAACCTTCTACTATCTATTTACGATCATTATGAACGCCTCATTCACCATCACCAATAGAGCGAATGAGCTGCGGCGGTGGAGGTCTGGGAGGAACACGAGTGCACAGGTGTTCCGTCGCTGGATGTAACAAAGAGTACAAAACAAGATCTCAGCTAATGAGGCACGCTGTCCAGGTCCATGGTATTACTCTTCGTCCGGGCTCCCCCAGACCTATTATGAAGACTCGAAATGCCTTTTTCCTTCATACTAGCTTGGCCACACGTATAATGAGGAGATTGTGCTTCGATATTGTGCAACCGAGGAAGTTGTCCAGAAATCCAACGTGGCCTGTAAACCCTACTATTGTTAGACAAGAGAGTGAGTTATACTGTTGTACAAACCCGTGGAATACTTTGCGAAATATAGAGCCACAAATTCATATTAATTTGTCATGGCATCATATCCAAGTTTTATATTTTGTAGGTATTCATCGTCTGGGGGGAAGACCTTTCGAAGATTTATCATATTTGGTTAAGTCTGGTTCTGGAAAGCGAAATGGCAAGGTAGCGGACGTCTCCATTAATTTAGGTCAAAATGATAGGCTATGTCCTGGCTGGATGCTGCCAACCGATTCAAATCGTATTCCTAAACAGTCACATATAGCCTACCCTAAACCACCCAAGGGACCAGGTATGTTATATATAATATTATATATATATATTATATATTATTATATAATAAGAGACTTGAAATAGATATGATAAGTAAAGAAAATATATCTAATATATATGTTATATATATATATTATATATATTATATATATATATATATATATATATGACTGATATTCGTTCTCTTAAACGCATTCTACTTTCACTTTATTCTTGTACTACACAATTTAATATACTAACCATAATAAGTCTTATCCTTTTTACAGGCTAATTGACTTTTAATAGTTTATTGTTATTTTATTTTTAAAATTTTCTAATTCCTGAAGATTTAATAATTTGGTATATGAGGTTGTTCATTATATTGTAAATAGTGTGACCACGTTGTATAAGATTTTTTCACTATTAAATGTAATCTTGTCACCTATCATTTACCCTTTTTCCATTTTACTATTAACTAACTTGGAAATTTAATTGTGAACCTTTTTGAATTTAAAAAAAAATAATAAATAAATAAAAAAATAAAAAGTATCATTGGGAAAAAAATATTATATTAAAATTCGTCACATTAACTATGAGTGGAGAGTTGTAGTTTATTATTGGAAAATGTAAGTTTTGCATCTGGTGTTCAATGTTGATGTTGTTGTTGATGTTATGTAGCCTTGTTTGAAACTGGTTCAAGTTTAGCGTACCATTTTCTATATATATATTAATTCATTAAATATAAGTACTATTATTTTTTATGTGCATCTTTTTGTATTTATTTATTTTTAACACTAAGTATAATATTATAGATGGAAGTCTTATTTACACGCCTGTTCCTAATAAAGAAATACCTACGATGAACAGTTCATCATCACTGCTCAAACGCAGAGCGTATGAGGAAACTAATGGCATGGATGGTAAGCCTTCATTATTATTGTAACATATTTTTAATGACTAGTAGATTTGATTTTTTTTTTCTTACAGAAACATAACCAAATTTTTATCACACATGTATGATTAGGTGGGGTAGGAGTGTGTGTGTGTGTGCTTTGTTATTTTTCATTTTAAAAAACCTTCACATCTTTTAAGTAAGAGATATTCTTGAGCTTGCATCTTTTTTGATAAGTGCTCGATCTACATTGCTCCGCTCATATATAATATATATATATATATATATATATTATATAAATATATATATAATCATTATAATATATATATATTATATACTAATATATATTATATATATATATATTAGTATATATATATATATATTATATATATTATATATATATATATATATTCCAAAACTTTCTAGTAAATAGTTTTCCTGTAGATCTGTAGTGTAGTGAGTGACTGTGTAAATATGTTAGATTTTGTTCAGTGCCTTACTTTCTTTCTTTTTTTTCATTTACTCCTTTAAGTCGCTCGTGAAAGGTGACTAATTTTCCTTACCTGAATACTCGGCCGACCAACCGACGTCGTTGAACTCATTTTTTAAAAAGCATTTTGACTTCTTTAGTTCTTTGTGTGTCTGCATGAATAAAAATTCTTGAATAGAAGCATTGTTAATATCATGTATACTTAATATTACTTTATGTATGTACTTACAAATCTTATAAATCTTCTTCTAATTGACAGGACCTCCACACAAGAAATCCTGTAAAGAACCAATTGAAGCTTTAGATCCTTATCGTTTGAGTCAGTTAGGAGTTAACCCACCTCCAGGACTCACAGTAACCCCCGTTGGTTTAGGAGTTAATGGAGGGCCAATGGGTATTCCTACTGAAGCAGCAGCTACTACTACTACTACTCTAGCTCCTCAGGTGCAGACGGTTGCAACAGTTGCTGTCCCTCCACCCCCTTCACAACCCCTTCCTATTCCACCTCCAATTCCTCAAACACAACAGCCTCCACCCCCATTATCTCATTCACCTTCTTTGCATCCTCGTACTACAACTCCTCCAACACAGTCCCTTCAGTCCCTCCCTCCTCAGCAGCAACCTCTTCCTCCACCAATCCCATCATCTGTAGTTTCCGTTCCTCCAACACATTCGGGTGGAGGACGAGCAAAAATTGCCACTGTGTCGCGCATCGCTGGGAGACCAAGGATTATTTCTTGGATGGATGCACCGGATGGATGCTTTTTATTTATTTATGCTCTGATACTACTCAAGTAAGTTAAATTTCTATGTTTGATCGTAAATGGGATACTCAAGTAATTGTATTGAAACTCGATTATATGTATAGAGTAGTTTATTGTTATAGCCATTTGGTTATACATGCTTTCTTTTTAATGTTATTTTTTCTACAAATTTAAGGATTAGGGAGTAAATGTAGCTATGATAAGTGGCATGATTAAGTAATAACTTGAGACGAGACACGGGTGCGTTCAATAAGAAGAAATCAGGCATAAATCCAAATTATTACTGATATCTGTTGAAGCTCTAGTAACATATCTCTGAACTCTGATACCAACAAGGTGATGTAATGAACATGTTTGAAATAAAACAATTAAAAATTAGAAATAAATAATAACTAAATTTAAAATACTGAAGAAAATTGTTAACATGTAGGGTAACAGGTTAATGATCTTTTAATAAGTTTAAAGAATATAATTAAGTTCTTTTGCCCAAGAAATAGGGGAAACAAATTTAGAAAAATAATATAAGATAAAATTGTTTGTATGAAAAAGAAAAGGATTGTGCAGTTTATATATCTTGATTAGTAACTATTTATTTACCTTTTATTAATTAATCTAATTACTGTTTAAAAATCAAGGTAATTGCTGTAAAATTCAAACCCTTTTGAAGATTAAGAAAAATATTAGTACATAAATAATATTCTCATCCAAAATTAATAAATCACAATCAAGCAAAAGAAAAAATTAAACTTTAAAAGCTTGTATTGAAAATATAAAAATTTATAATTTTTCCTTTTTCTCTATAAAAACAATCTTTTATTACAATCATGAAGGTAGAAACTTGTAATCTTGAAGGTTTTCTTGTTTGATTACTGTTCTCCCTTGCTTTAGCTCTTTGTCATGCCATCATGGATAGTTACACTTTGTTACCTTTACTTTTTCATTGTAATTTTTCCTGAAATATTGGTATTTTACCAGTTTCAATTCCTAATTTGTTAAAATATGTCTATGTCAGTTTCTGGAAACAGGTTTTCAAAATATTTTGCACTAAACCAAGAGAAATTTGAATTTCTATTTCTGTTTGGCATCTTTTTCCGCTTCATTATGATCTAGCAATCTTTCAATCGTGGCTGTTATGAATCACTTTCAAATTTCAAGTCCCCTTGACAAGTTGCACTTTCTTCCACTTTAAAACAAAATTGTTTGCCACTTGTGTTCTATTTGTATTGCAAATGTCTGTACCATATTCATTCAATTAAATTTTCATTCTGTTTTTCTGCAACATATTCCATTTCCGAATAGCCCAGATTGAATCTTGTGATATTCCCAGTATAATATAAAATTCCATCAACAGTAATTTAACTGCAAAGCAAATAGAATCGTTTTTTTACGTTTCAATAAGATTAAAAATTATACCATCGCTTATTATGTGCTTCTCTCGATTTTCCTCCATATAACAAACATATCAAAAATTAATAATTCTTAATCTTCAGTAGCCACTATTTTATCCATTCGCACTAGGCGAGGGCACTAACTACAATACTACGTGTCATAAGGCGCTTATCTCTGGTTTGTCCAGTTATCTACACAAAAGATGGTAAGATTTTATCGCAAAAGCAGCGATTATAAAGATATGTATTGTATATATATTATATATATATTATTATATATATATCTATAATATATATATACTATTATATATATATAATATAGTATATAATATATATATATATATATAATTATAAACTTTTAGTTGACTTTTTTTATCATCCTGTCAGCTTTGCTATTAAAATCTATTGCTTTTCCAAAACTACCCTACACCTTTAGATGTTGTATATATTAGAACCTCGATTCTTCTCTTTTATATATATATCATCGCATATTTTCCATTTACCTCATTTTGATCTAGATGATGATGCCTAAATCGTGCTTCCTCCCCACTAATTGCTGGAGTGGCAAGTGTTTATTAGCAACTGTATTTTGGCAGAAACATTTTACATGAAGTTAAATTTCACATTGGGTTCATTTTGCATACAATATATAATGTATATTTTTTCTATAACGCCTATAGTGGAAAATGGTAGAGTCCTACTTGATCCTATACACAGTTTAAAAGTGTGTAATACAAAAGAGATAGGGGGGAATATATAAGAAAGAACATTCCAGCCGGGCAGAGAAAGGATGTTTCTATGTTGAAAGAAGGTATCCCACTAGAGGGTTCAGAAGAGCAGTATCCATTGTAATGGAGATAGTATAATTCAGGGTGATGGCCAGAAGATGTCAGTGTGAGTGGAAGAGTTGAGGCGAAAAAGCTCTAGACGTCACCCATTCAAGAAGTGCTGTATGAGATAAGTGATGCCTACTCTTTACAAGGGCACACGATATAAAACATGCAGCTTTAGTGATGTGATGAAGTTGTAACGCTTCAGAACACACTATTTCTTGGAAGCTTGTTTGGTAAGAGAAACATTGTTATTAATATATTAAGAATAAAGCACGATGAGGAGAATAAAGGGAGATAAAAGCACGAGTCGTAAGTTTTCGAAAATGGATTTACCAACTTTGGAAAGCATGGAGGTGAAAGCAGCAGGACGATGTTAAAAAGTTTAGAGGTATCCTTTTTTTCTCATAATTTAAATGCGTTCACGTTTCAAGGAAAGTAGATGAAATCTTGAAATTGATATGCAATGGCAAAAAGTTTATGAATCAGAATCGTACCCTTCTCAGTATTAAGCCTTGAGACAGCAGGAATCACATCTTTTGAAGAAATTACAATGTTTATCATAAATTAATTTGAGGGAAATGTTGGAGGATAGCTTTGTAATTGTCTAAAATTAAGACCGTAGTTGTGTCATCGGATGAAACTATTGGGAATAAAGAAAGAAGCAAAGTTAAAGTTTACATATTTTGTAAAGTGCTAGGACTATTATTTCATTTCCTACAGATAAAGAGTTTTGGACGATTCAGAGATGAAATATGTGGCATGATTTTTTGGAATTTGAAGAACACGATAATTCCTTTTGGTAGGGTCCCTGCTGAGAAAATCATAACAGGAAAAGTTAAACCAAGATTTATGTTTTTAGTTGAAAACAAATGTAATGTACTACGTCTCCTTATAGCAGAGAATCATCTCGGGAAATGTTAAAAATACGAACACGAGTCAGAACTAGTTAGCAGCACCGGAGTGCCAATGACTTAAGAGATAGATCATGCTATGGGGATATGATGATGATCATAACAATCCAGAGGTGGAAATTGTTCAACATTATTAGGATAATGATTGAGAGTTCAAGGAAAGGTGAAATATTATTGGTTTATCTCCAATATAATCGGTAATACTGATAGGAAGGCCCATTTTCTTTTTGAGGTGATTGTGAATATAGAAAGGATAGGCAAGTCCACTAGCTGTATCTTAAGAACTTAAGAAAGGCCATTAATATAATGAATTGCTTATCATACTATAATGTAGGTGGTATTTTTATCATTCTTCTTCCACTTTGTCATAGTTCTATTTTTAAATCTGTATTCAAATTTATGCGTTAATAACGTATATCATCAAAGTAATATTTTAAGTTGTGGTACCACAGCGGTCTGAAAGTTTAATGGAAAAATGCTTTCTCTTTTTTCCCTTGCCCTGGTTGGGATTTTCAGCCACTATTAAAGCCCTGACTCTTATTATCCGTATCAAATTTTCAGTATCTAAAGTTTATAGATGCTTGTGAGTTGATGAAATTTCATCTTAATTTTTCTCCCCACCTACTATTTATATTTTTTGTTCTTGGACTTTACTTTTGAATTTCATATATCTGAAGCATTGATCAGCAAGCAAACCCATTTCCTGAAAGTGACTATTGGGAATATCAATTTTTATTTGTCGGATCATTTCGTTGTTCTTTTTATATGGTAAATAATAATTCTTAATCTTCTCTTCCACTATTGATCCAAATACGTTTCAGATATAATTTTGTATTTCATTCAGGTTCATAAATTTTTCTAAGCAGTTCCACTCAATGACCTAAGCGGACTAACCCTTTGATCTTTTCAGTTTTGTATTTAAAACAAAATTACCCTTCCTCCTTTTGTATTGCATCAATTTCTCCAGATTCCGTTATACAAGGCAATGTTCCATTGTGCTATTGTTACATAAATTTGTTTAATTTGATTCCATCAAGAATGGTTTCAGTTAGCAGAGGAAAACTTCTGTGATCAGTTTTGAAATGGAAACTTTAGTGTCCATCTCTCACAATCTCCATTTTGTCTGCCTGTCCACTCTCTTTAGTTTCTCCAATCATAGTGCAAGGAATTGCAAACAACGCAATCGTTATGATATATTTTTAACCTTAATTTCATCATGTTAAGCCATTGCATATTGTAGAATTTTTGTACCCTAATCAGCTTTCCTTTAAATATAATTTGTCTTACCTTTCCATTCAAAAATTTTTTGCAATTTAATAATTGTAAATTTTTTTCCTGTGTTCGTTTATATTCTTTTAGTTTAATGCAGGTATTACTTGGAGGAAAACTTTCCTTTTAAGAGTAATTATTATTCTTTCATTCTAGAAAATTGCGAAAGACCTTAACAACCTATGAAATAAAGAGAGCAGCTAGAAGACCCTTCAGAAAAATACCTTGCAGAGAGGAACCCACTGAATGATGTCTGTACGCGCCGTGCGGGCGCAGATATATACCCAGCAATCCTGCGAAGGCAGTGGTGGGGGCAGAGAATTTAATTATAACATCAGCAGTAGCAGCAGCAGCTACTCCCTCTGTGAAAGAAACTGGGAAGCCCACCGTCGTTCCAAGTGGACGAGCTTCTGTTGGAGTCTCAGAAGAAAAGGTCACTGAAAAAGAGTTTGGAGACAAAGTTTCCTGAGGTGACAGTTTTATGCCCTCTTTCCAATAACCCCAATTTTCCCGTAAAAATTACCACGACTCCCAGTGTTGTGAGGACTGTAAATCTACAACTCATTTGACCCATATATATTTAAATATATACAATATATAAATATTTTTATCATCAAATTATTATTATTTGTTAGTTACATTTTAAGAGAGAAAAACTGTTTCTTTTTTATTCATTAATAAACATGGAAAACCAAAAATTATATTTAAAAGTTTCAAGAAAGTTACAATGAAAGAAAAACGTGAAAAAAAAACTGTGCACGAGTTTAAAAAAAAACAATAGGAATTAAAAGTAATGTAAAAAAAAGGATTTTAAAAACTATACAATTGCAAATAGTTTGCTATAATAAAATTATAGACACTGTATTGTCATTTTCCTATTATTATTATATTATTATTATTATATTATTATTATTATCTATTATTATATTTTGCAGTTTTCCATACTATATATATATAATATCATATTATATATAATATATAATATATTATATATATATATATATATATATATATATATATAAATATATATATATATTAATATATATTATCTAATGTAAATAATGAATCTTTAGATGTTAAAATTAAAATTTGCTTATATAAAATAATAAAATTATTACAATTTCTAATTTATTATATGCAAACAACTTTATATCTGTGAATATATATATATATATAATATATATATATATATTATATATATATTAATATATATATATCTATATATATCTTATTTATATACTATATATAATGTAAAATATTATTATTTTTATTGTACCTGAATATTTTCTTTTATCTATGTATTAATTTCACAAGAAAAAATAAATTTTAAAATAATAATAATAATAATAATCATAATAATAATCAATAAAAATAATAATAATAATTGAGCTACTGAAGTATTAAATATTACAAAAGGAAAAATTATAGGATTATATGTTAGAAAAGTCTGTATTATAATTATTTTAATAGTATTTTTTATTATGAAGTCAGATGATCTGATTTTTTTTATTCTTATAAGATGGTTTTATTATTAATTATTATTATTATTATTATTATTATTATTATTATTATTATTATTTAGTCACTGGAAATGTTCAAAAGGAGTCTAGAGAAATACGTACTCTGTTGTTGTTTTTTTTTTTCTGTTAAGTTTCTTTCGGAAGGGAGGACTGCTTTGGAGTAGTAGTGTGATTTATTCTTAAGGGGAGTTTGAGTTAAATTTTTTCATGGCAAGTATAAAATAATTTAGTGTTAATAATATATAAATATATATAACTATATATACTATATATATATATATTATATATATAAATATATATATATATATATAATATATAGTATATATATAGTTATATTTTTTCATTTGCAAGTAAAAGATAATAATATATAGTTATATTTTTTATGTATTTATATATATATATATATATATATATATATATATATATATATAATTAAAAATATACTACTCATTGGACCTATTCTTCAGGCGTTAGCGCGATGCGTTTTGACGTTGCGTTTTTTTGAACGCTCGTATAGAAGAGGGGTGGGGTGCTATAGCAAATTTTTTTATTGGTTTATTATTGAAAGTATTAAGGAGTGAATATCTTATTTTTTTATTAAGAGGGGAATCATTTTTAAATATGCGTGGTATGTGGTGTTGGAGTTAGAGTCCTTAGTCTTTTTTTTTTTTTTTTCTCTTCAATTTTCTTAAAGTCTAAGCAGTTTATGAGAACAGAGCTTAGAGGATCTTAGTCAGAAGGTTATTATTATTATTATTATGGGGTAAATTACTATCTTCGCCATTAATTCTCGTTACACTTATACCATTATATATATATATATATATAATATATAATATAATATATATATACTAATTCCACATTTACTTACATAAAAAAATTCAGACCCTATATTTTCCATTGCTTTAATATTTATATATATATATATATATATATATATATATATTATTAAATATTTTTAGTTTTATTGCATTTATTTTATTCATTTAGAAGCGTTTTTTTTTCTCTTTTACTTACTACCACTTCTACTTCTGATCTTTCTTCTGTAAAGAGAATTTTTTTTTTCAATTGTAAATTAGCCGCATGTTATCGGCTGTCAATACTTGTACATAGAAATTTTGTAAATTATTATTAATTATTATTATTATTATTATTATTATTATTATTATTATTATTATTATTGTATCTCAAAATAAACATTTTGAATTGAATTTTTATTTTAATTAAATATCTTTTGGCTTTTGTTCAACTCTTCTCCTACAGGTCAACTTTCACAATGGTAATGTTATTGACTATTATTTTTCATCACATGGTTCAGAGGGCAGAGCCCCTGTTGATAGATGTGTTCGCGGGCCATGTATTTGAGTCTAAATGCTGTTTACATTGTACTCTAATAATATTAGGCCTTATAATGGATTTGGTTCTTAGTATAAACATCGTATCTTGAGTGGAAGCTCGCGCATGTTAAGTGAATTGTTGCAAAAGTAGTTTGTCAATATACTTTAACTTCGTTTACTGCAAACGGACTTTTTACATTTAGGAGTTTTAAACCGAGCTATGGAGTTGGCCTAAAGCTGGCGAGGGCGGATTTCTTGAAAAGGTACCGACTCTACTCCCCTCCTAACCTGGATATTAATTGTTTCAAACAGACTAGGTCAATAATTTTTTTTCTTCATTAAAACATTTTCTTAATGCAAATTTTTTTAAATCAAGACTTTCCTCAAAATGGCTAATAGAGCTCCAACTAAATGTGTTGGTTTGTGAAAAATTTGAATAATATACAGATTAAACTTGGATATGGGAGCTGGAGTTCCCCCAAAAAAATATAAAGTAAAAGCGTTAAGAGCCGGAGGCGCTTGTTTTTAAAATGATGGTGATGGACACAGGAAGTTATAAAATGGTGAAGTATTAACCAGGTATTTTGATATGATAGAGCCGACAAAAATATAAAAATTGCTTTTCCTCTGTAAAACTTAGGCGTATGGGGAAAAATATGTGAATTTTAGAACTGACGACTATTTAAGTTGCAATAAAAGTATTTGAACATCAAATTCGGCAAAAGAGAAATCTGCTGAAGAATAAATACTACTAACAACGTTCTTCACTTCTGACACTTCAGAAATAGTTACTGTTGTAATCGCTTAGGAAAAAAACTGGTACTTCATCAAACTTATGAAGAATAGGTATCACACCAACTTTTTTTTTTAATAACCGGCCTTTCAAGAGCTGAAGGAACTGCTATTATATTTTGAGTTTTATTACAACTCTCGAGTGTCAGAAAACGTCGTTAAAATAGTGAATTAAAAAAGTGCTAGCATTTATTTTCCTTAAAATGAACCAAACGTGGCTCGCCAGTTAATTTTTTAATCAATACGGGAAGTGTTGAGAACTAAATGGTACCAGAACACTGGAAATAAAGGACAGTATGGCACATCATGATACCGATTATCTAAGCAAATTAATAAAATTTTGAAAGAATATGGTATCGAAGAAGAACATTTTCTGCATCGTAACTTATATTGCTTCAAATAATTTATATTATTATTTCTGAAGGGGAAATTACTGCATCAAATTCTGAAGCAGCAGAAATAAAAATTTAAGCTATATTTTTCACATAGGAATCTAAACTTTGGAGTGATAAAACACTTGGGGTTTTGTATGCACATTAATGTTATAGAAATTAGAGATAGCTTAAAGAATTCCAACAAATTTTTTCAGGTTCTCTAAAATTCAAACTGGTGAAGAAACTATGTTAGACCAATTAATATGCTGGGGCAGCGTATATTTAAGCATTTGATTAAGTTAAATTTTTTTCTAAAGACTGATGATCCTAATGTCTTACTGACAGACAAAATCAGTAGAGGATGTGTCACAATTAGAAGTGCTGTTTGCTCATTCCTGTAAAGGCATATAAAAGTTTCAAGCTAAACATAAAATCTGTCACATTCCCTTGGGAATGGAAGCATTTAATATTTTGCCTACCCTAAGCTGATCGAATTTCTGAAAGAATTGTGTCCCAACGATTTCTCAAAGAATTATGTCCCCAACTAAGAAAAAGAGAGGTTCAGCTACTTAAAAATAAATTGTAAGATGAAATCTACATAGAGGCCTCAGAACGATCACAATCTATAATTGACCGGGACTACCTCTGAAACGGTTAAACCATTTCTTGGTAAGTTTAGCTCTGTTCTCCTTTCAGTCTGCTCGCTGATACATTTTGTAAGTTTTGATATTCTTTATTGAAGTTTTTAGCAAAATTTTATAATTTTTTCGCTTTATTGCGCATCATCTATCTTCACTCGCGTTAAACTTTTAAATCTAAACGAGCGAACAATTGCAGAAAATTAACAATTAACCTCGAAGGTCAAAATTTTAACATTTCGAGAAGTATTTATATTAACATAACAGAAAACGACGAATTATGAAAAATCTACCCTTATTGAACATATTTTTTATTGCATTTTTAAATATAGGAATCGACAATTGGCAAAAATTTCCGCATTGGAAAAAATTTGATATCTGTAGCGGATCAAAAGATAGATGGAATATTGTAGAGGCAGCAGGCAGGTTTCAGAGAAGGTAGATCATGTGCGGACTATGTTAACACTGAGGATTATATCAGAGCAGAGTATTGAATGGAACTCTAATGTTTATATGGCTTTTGTGGGTTTCGAGAAGGCGTTTGATAGTGTCCAAAGAGTGAGAAGGCATGGATTGCCAGAGAGAGGATTATTAGAATCATAAAAGATTAATGCAGGAACTATAAATGTAAAGTTGAGTACAATAGAGATTTTACGGTCCATCACAGTGAGCTCAATCACGCGACAGGGGTGTCTCTTGTCGCTTGTTATTGATGATAATAGGCGATGTGAAGAATCACACACGAGGGGAAGGGAATAAGATGGATGTTATGGAAGATCTGGACTATGCCGATGATGTATGCTTGTTGTCACAATGGTGAAAATGAGCTGCTTAGAGGAGGAAGTAAAGAAAGTGGGTCTTAGGATAAACAAAAGAAAAACAAAATTATGTAATAAATGGTAAAATTCGTGTCTTAAAGTTAGGCAAAAAACAGTTGGAGGGGGGTAGAGGAATTCACTTATTTGGGAAATGTAATAAGTTATAAAGAAGGAGCAGGGGGGGTCTCAGAAAAAAAATAAGCAAAGCAAGAGTAGCATTTAGGACAGGAAAGACAAAAGCTACGAATTTTCAACAGCAATATTAAATCGGTATTATATGGGAGTGAGTCGTGGAAAATGACAGGTAAAATAAGGGATAAATGTAAATAAATGTTTGAGGAGAAAAGCTGGAGTAAGGTGAAAATATGTTATTTCAAGTGATGGGTTGTGGAATAGGAGTGACCATCAGATAATGTAGAAATAGATTGGAAAGAGTCAATGGAGATGGTGTTCATCACAGAGAGATCAGCTTACATTTCATTTGGCAAGGACTGCACCGGATGGAACCCACAAAGGCAAATAAGAAGAGGAAGAACCCCCAATGACATGAAGAATATCGTGACAGTGGTCCTGTAATCCTTCGAGGAGTAACATGAACTGAGGAAGTGGATAGGGGATTAACGGAAGAGAAAAGTAACTTTCGTTACTCGCTCTTTTACAGAAAAAAAGGTCCGTTGATCAATTACTCAAAAAAGCTTCATTTGTAGCGAATAACGGACCGCTGCCTAACTATATATATATATATATATATATATATAATATATATATATATATATTATATATATATATATATATATATTATATATATATATATAATATATATATATATATATATATATATATATATAATATACTTAAATTTATAATATATTTATAATATATATATATTATATATATATATATATATATATATATATATATTATAATGTATATATATATAATATATATATATATATATATATATTATATAATATATATATATATATATATATAATATATATATATATATATATATTATATATATATATATATACTATAGTATTATATAAATATATATATATATATATATATATAGTATATATATATATATATTAGTGATCAGGTAACATCCGCATCCGCAATCACGCGAAAAATCCGCACATTATTAAGATCCGCATCCGCGCTTTGCCCTGCGGATGTTTATTGTCGCAGATTTGATAAGAATTTTTGTAAAAAAATACTTAAGATGAATTTGAAAAAAAAAAAAGAAAATGAAAATGAGTTGAAGATAATTCAAAAACGGCTGATATTCCTAATCTTAATGTTATCAAGACTATCCAACTGCTGGAATAGTACATTTCATATGATGGAAAGAGTCATTGCTCAAGAACATCCTTTGCTTCGTACGCAGTTTCTGTATTCCAAAGCTTAACATTCTTATATGTGGAAAATGACATCATATCACACTGCATTAAGCTATTTGAAACCCTTTTGAAAAAACTACCAAAAAAATGCCCGCGTCTCTGATGTATACATTAATTTCTTCGTTTGGACACAGTATCCGAGAAACCATCTTCAATAAAATGACGACGGTTTAAAAGGGAAAGATGTAATTAAACTAGAGCGCCTAGAAAAACGCTTTGGTTCTGTGGAATATAACGGCATACTATTGCAACTACTTAGATCCCCGCTTATAAAGGAAGTTTTTTTTTTTTTTGAACAATAGTAGAACAAGTTAAATCGTCACTTTTGTGTGGCAGTTGAAAAACTTCAATCCGAACAGTCTATTAATTAATTCACACCCATTAAAAGGAAAAAATCGAAATCAATACAGCCAACTTCTACAAGTAAATTCAATAACAGATTCACTGGAAGACTTTGTACAGTCCAGTAGTGATGAAGAACACACGCATTACCAAAGTGTAGTTGCAAATGACTGAAAACTATCACCAAGAAGAACGATTAGATTCAAAGATGATCTAATCAAGTTGGTGGGAAAGTTAATAAAATGTTTACCCACGTTTTGAGTAAACTTGCAAGGAAATACTTGGCCTGTCCTCCAACTTAATGTTCCAAGTTCGCGAGTATTTAACAATGCTGGGTTCAGCAGAAAAATTAATGTTTCAAGCCCAACCTTCCTAATTTAATTTCAATACTAGTAAAAAGTATATAATCCATTTGTAAAATTTCTTTTCAATAGGGGGAAGGTTGGGAGAAAAGGTTGGGTGGAGTGCAGTAGTGGGGAGGGGATTGGACCCCGAAAGTGACCGGACCTCTTTTTGGACCTTTTTTTTTGACCGCGACCTTTTTGACTTTCCTTTTTGGCAACCTGAATTTTTTTACCACAGTTTTTTTTTTGGCTTGACTTTTTGAGAATCCGGATTTTTTTGAGAACCCCGGATTTTTTGGAGAACCCGGATTTTTTGAAACCCAAATTTTTTGAGACCCAATTTTTTGAGACCAAATTTTTTGAGAACCCGATTTTTTTGAGGACCCAAATTTTTTTTGAGAACCCCAATTTTTGAGAACCCTAATTTTTTGAGAAACCCTAATTTTTTGGCACACTAAATTTTTTCGGCAACCATTAATTTTTTGCAACCTTCGAAGAAGGGTTGCGCGCAAACGGTTGCGTAAGCAACCGTTGTTCGTGTCGACTTTACCTTTTTTTAGACCAACCCTTTGGTCTTCCATGGGTCCATTTTGGACCACCCTAATTTTTGTTTTTGGCCCCCTTTAGGGGCTAGCCCTATTGTTGATGTCTTTAACCTTTTTTGTCCTTTCCCTTTGCTCCAAGCTTGACAGATACATGGGTCAATTTTGACCCAGGTAATTTTTGTCCTTCATGGGTCAATTTGACCCACGATAATTTTTTTTGTCCTTCCTTTAGGGGATAAGCCCGTTTTGATGTTTTACTTGTTTTGACCATGATTATTTCGGCCTTGAACTTGACATATCCATGGGTCATTTTTTGCCACGGTAAAATATTTGCCCACCCTTTAGGGGCTTAGCCCGTTTTGATGTCTTACACTGTTTGACCATGATATTTCGGACTTTACCTTGCCATTACCATGGGTCAATTTTTGGCCCACGAATTTTTGGCAACTCGTGTCCACCCGTCAACATATTTCGATTCCTAATTGAACGCATGTATGATCTTTCCTACTTGACACTAACACACCACACACACACAACACACATCACACCACACACACACACCACACACACACACACACACCTTTCACTTATACACACAATCTCTATGACACTTATACACACATTCACTATGACACTCATACATTTACCCATAGACACTTCATTTACACTTATACACACCACACACAACACACACACACACACACACACACAAACCACACAACACACTTACCTATATACACACATTCACTGATGAAACTTATTCACTTAGCATTACATTTTTCCATAGACAACTACATTAATGCACTTATACTCACGTACAAACACACTACCAACGCTTTGGTCTTCCATGGGTCAATTTTGACCCCGGTAATTTTTTGTCCTTCTTTAGGGGCTTAAGCCCTTTTTTGATGTCTTAGACCTTGTTTGACGCATGATATTTACTCCTTGACCTGGCCAAGATACATGGGTCAATTTTTTTGACCCAGCTAACTTGATGGTTTGATGGTTCCCAATCACGTAAGAAGTATCTAGGATGTTTATTAGTGTTTCTATGAGTATTAGATGAGTTCCAGGTGAGTGCCAATAAGTGCCAATGAGTGCCACATAGTGCAAGTGAGTGCCACATAGTGCCAACTGAGTGCCATTTTTTCAAGCTTTTCTAGCCGCACTGAGCCCGAATAGCACCTAATAATGGATGTCTACCTAGGTATGAAGGTATGAGGATTCGATTGATGTATTTAAAGTTGCTAGGATGCTTCTACTATGAGTTTGTATTTTTCTAACACTTATAGCTAATTATATATATATATATATATATATATATATATTATATATATATATTTATATATATATATATATTATTATATATAATATATATATATTTATATTATATATATACCAAAACCAGCCCGAATACTTTTTAATTTATAAATTTTAAAAATTGTATGTAAGAGAAAAAGCCAGAGTGCCTGATATATAAACATTTATTTTACAGCTTTAACTCACATATTTATTAAACTTACATAAAATAATATCAAGTAATCAGTAAATCAATAATTGTTTAAACCTCAACAAAGGGATTATAATGCTTTTGTTTTACTGCTTTAACTGCTTTAACTTTCTGTTTTCCGCTACTACTTTCCTGCTTTACTGCTTTAACTTTCTGCCCTTTACTGCTTTATACTTTCTGCGCTTTACTGCTTTAATCACATACATTACATCTTAAGCAGTAAATCAAGTAAATCAATAGAGTGGTTACCTAAACCTAAGGGATTAGTATGCTTTTGTTTTACTGCTTTACTGCTTTAACTTTCTGCTTTACTGCTTTAACTTTCTGCTTTACTGCTTTAACTTTCTGCTTTACTGCTTTAACTTTCTGCTTTACTGTTTTAACTCATATGTTTTACTGCTTTAACTCATATATTTATTAACATTACATACCTTAAAACAGTAAATCAGTAAATCAATAGAGGTGTGACCTAACACCAAGGGGGGGATTAGTATGCTTTTGTTTTACTGCTTTACTGCTTTAACTCATGTTTTACTGCTTTAACTCATGTTTTACTGCTTTAACTCATATGTTTTACTGCTTTAACTCATATGTTTTACTGCTTTAACTCATATATTTATTAACATTATGTTTTTTATTTTGTTTTAATACTTTTTATTTATTTTATTTATTTTATTATTATTTTTATTTATTTTTATTATTTTATTTTTATTTTTATTATTATACTTAGTGTTATTTACTTCATGCCTATTGTTATTATTATTTAGAACACACATACACACACACAACACACACACACACTTACACTTATACACACATTCACTATGACACTTATACACACATTCACTATGATTATACAACATTCACTATGATCACTTAACATGTTCCATAGACAATTACATTTTACATTATACAGCCGCGACGCTATAACTTATACAAACACATTCCTATGAACTTACTTTTACCCTAGACACTCTAATTTGTAACCAGATTACTTAAAACACG
>JABUQX010006055.1:0-10000 GCA_015478945.1 Trachelipus rathkii
ATATATATGATATATATAATAATAACTATAATACTAATAATAATATTAGATATATATATTATATATTATTAATATATATATATATATATATATATATATAGTAATATAATATATATATATAGTAGTATATATATTATTATATAATTAATATATTCTATATATAATATATATATATATAGTATATATTAATATATTAATATATATATCATATATATATATATATATATATTATAATAAGCTAATAATATTATATTTATATATTATATTAATATATATATATTATATACTAATATAATTATATATATACTGATTATATATATATTAATATATATATACTATATATATATATATATAATATATATATATATATATATATATATAAATATAATACTATAATAAAATATAACTATAATATAGTATATATTATAAATTAGATCATATATATAATAATATTATTAACTATAATATATACATATATATTACATATATTAATATATAAATAATTTTTTATATATGATAATATATTTATAATATATATATATTAATTTATACTATATTAATATATATTATATATAATAAAATATAATAATATTATATAATATATACTATATATATAATATAGTATATATGATATAATTAATTATAATATATACTATATATAATAATATATTAAATTAATATATTTATAGATAAATATAATTATATATAATATATATTATATATTAATATATATCATATTATAGTATATATATATATATTATATATACTTATATATATTATATATATAATATAATATATATTAATATAATATATATTATACTATATATATTATATATATATATATTATAATATTATTATTATTAGTAATATATACATATATATATATAATATTATATATTAATATATAATATATATATATATATATACTATATATATATATAATATGATATAATAGATATATTTAATATTTATAATATATATATATCATATATAATATAAGTATATTATATATATTATCATAATATATATATATATATATATATATATATATTAAGTATTATAAATATATATTATACTATATAAAATATATATATTATATAGTAGTTTAATATATAATTAATATATACTATAAGTATATATATTAATATATATATATATATATATAATATAATATAATAATATAGTAATTATTAATAAATATATATAATAAGTATATATATAGTATATTATAATTAATATATAATATTATACTATATAATATATTATATTATATATATAATATATATATATACATCATATAATTATATGGAATATTATATATATAATACTATATTATAATAATACTATATCTAAATATAGAATAATATTTTAAATATATATATAGTATTAATATATTACTATATGATATATATATATATATCTATGATATATATATAATAGTATATATATTATAATAACTTAATATTATATATACTATATATATATATATAATATAATATTTAATTAATATTAAAAAATATATAATATTAATTAATATTATAGATATACATACCAATATATTAATATAGTAATAAGTATTATAATATTATATATATATATTTCTAAGTTTAAATAATATATTTAATATTATGAATATATATAATATGTATATATCATATATATATATATAGTATATATATATATATCATATAATTAAATCAATAATATATAAGATTTAGTTTTGGCATATATTGAGTAGGTATAAATATAGGAACAATATTTAGAATTAAAAATTATTGAAGACAGTCTGTATTAGACGATTTCTCCTAAGTATCCAATAGGATAGCAAAACGAAAAGAAAAATTGGACTTATTAAACATAAGTTAATCCAAATAGATTGCGTTGTGATTTTTATTATTGTATAAAGAGAATAAAATAATTGTTTGAAAATTTGACAGTATATGATAATAACATGTTTTAATAAAGTACCGATAATATTTTTCATTAGTATAAATACATAATATATATATATATATATATATATATATAATATATATATATATATACTATATATATATATAGTAGTATATTTATATATATAAGTATATATGATATAGCTGTATATTATATCTATATATATAATATATAATATACATATAATATATATAATATATATATATATATATTAATATAATATATCATATATAATAGTATATATTATATATAATATACTATCTAAAATCTCCAATATGGAAAAGGAATGTTGACTATTAAGTGAATAATCTAATATAAGGGCTTTGAAGCCTGTTACTATATATACTATATAATATATATATATATATCTATATATATGATATATATAATATATATATATATATGAATAGATATATATATATAACGAAGGTCATCAACATAGAGAGACACTAATATACCCATTATGATATAATATACATAATATTATAATATTAATAAATATAATATAAATTATTGATTAATGTATTTATTATATGGATAATTGTATATAGGTTATATACTAACAAGTAATTTTTATTTTTAATATCCTTTTGAGGTTAGAGAAAAGCCAGAGATAAATCTATCAACTGGTCAAGTCCAACTAGAATAGTACATATACTACTGATACATCAATTACTTCTGTTTTATATATATATATAAGCATGAATATATCACCTATACACATATTCTAATATGAGTTATCAAAATGTTCTAAATTTATAAAATATGAGGGTACAGCATATCGGATACCATTTTTCTATAAAAATAAATTTCTGCTGTATTCTAAAATACGTTGAACACATATCATTATATTCCTATACTTTCTTTATTTATAGTATATGCACAGATCTGCATATATTAATATATATTTTATGATATACAGACATTAAATTATGCTCACATGCCGCCAATTATATCCTAACCTGTCTCCAATGAAGCTGAAGAGCTGTAAAGCTTTCCACCATTATATAAGTGCTATTCCGGCGGGTTGAAACATCTTGAACTATTTTAATAATAATGTATTTTTTAAATCAAATAAATATAAATATACTTTTTGTATGTTCTTTTATATATTTATGAATACGAATGGATAAAAGCGAAAATAAATGATCTATAATATATTAATAAGTTTGGTTGAGTTAAAGGTTATGTTACGTTCAAGTAAAGTTCATTTATAAGTTATAATCACGTTCAGGTAGTCAGCATATAGATTATAAACTTTTTTTTAAATATTATTATTTAAGGTGGTAATATGGCCCAGTTGTATGTCAAATTGAAATGTTATATATTAGTTTGATTCAATTAAACAGTTTTATTTTCATTTTTGTCAAATGTGTTGGGATTCATGCAATCGATACCGATATGGACAGGGATAAAAGACATAATCCGTCAATTCTTTTATTGAAAACATGTCAATGCTAAAACAAATTCAATATTTATACTTTTATTTTTCAATAGTCATAAAATGTTAGCTGGCGGTAAGAGCCACTGATAGTGAGTGTCACTGATAGTGCCTCTCCTGAATTCCACTGGAGTGTCACTATACTTTTACCGGTTAAATTACAACAAGATAACTATTTGTTAGGATGCGTGTCCAACTAATAGGACAAGTTCGATAAGTTATTTAACTACTAAGTAAATATAATAGTTTATCATTTGATATATCTGACACCTTTTCATGTGATTTTCATGGTTTATTAACATTTATTACTATTATCTATATCCTATTATTAAACATGCAAAAAAAAAGCGTTCCAAATTCGTTATGCGATTTGTTGATGATGTGGAGCAAGCATATTTTTGAAAGCTACCATACTTTCGCCATTACGGTCCCGCCACATTCATTTTGACTTCCTATATTCTTAATGAAAAGTTTGTTATTCAAATAAATTATTTTAATTTTGCTTGTTTATCTAAAATTCAATATTAAAAATAAAACAGAACGCGAAAACGCGTAACGGTCTTTCACTAGACAATTTTGTCCAATCATGAGTTTTTTCGGCCCGGTTTCATCGGGGCGAGCGAAGCCGAGCCCTTGCGCGTGCGTAGCACGTGCTCAGGGACAAGTGCTTTGCTGCTCGTTAGGGCAACGCCAACAGGCTGTTACTGATTAAGATATTAGCTATTACTATTATTTAATTATTGTTATTATTATTATTATTATTATTATTATTATTATTATTATTATTATTATTAGTTATTATTATTATTATTATTATTATTTATTATTATTATTATATTATAATTATAACTATAATTATAATTATTATTATTATTATTATTACTATTAATATAATTATTATTATTATTATTATTATTATTAATTATTATTATTATTATTATTATTAAGATATTACTAGAATGTTTTTAATTATAAATCTGTTTAAATTTAATAAATTACAAATTTGTCATTTTCCGATTGAGTTTTCAATTCTTATATATATATATATATATATATATATATATATATATATATAATATAGTATATATATATATATATATATATATATATGTATTATTGTGTGCATACAGTGGTAGTTTCAGGGATAAAAAATTTAGTTTTGGAAAAAGACATGATGAATTTGAACATGACGATTTTAGTTTTAATGAACTGTTCTCTATTTATTGTAGCCCCTTAAAGAAGAATAATAAGAAAAAAGACATTGTAGTGATGGGATATCTACTTAACTTGTAGTGATGGCACATCTACTTAACAGTCCAACACACAACACAACTTGCAGGGCGTTGAAGTGGGTAGTATGTAGATCTTGTGGTGGTCTCGACTAGCCTCCTAACTTTAATTATACCTTCACAGTAAGCATGAAAACTATTCTATCTGCATTATCCCTGCAGATCTAACCGACAGATTGTGTCGTGTGTATGGGGTATTTTAGTAGGTAATTAACAGGACAGATTTTATTCAAAAGGTTGGAAAGAGTGCCCAATCATTAATATAGAAAATTCTTGATTCTACTAATCAAAAACATTAGAACAGATAACATAATGGCCAACACTCGTACAATATCTGCATGTATTTGGATGAAGGTGAGAAGTAAAAAGAGTTTAATATTGATAACAAATTGAAATAGGACGCTTTTCTGGAAGCAAATGTCCTTAACCAGAAATGTAGCAGAAGTTATTTGCTTGGATTATTTTCACGCTTTCGGAAGACACAACCTTCACATATGTCGTTATCTGGAAACAATCAGTTCAACATAAACACAATACAATTGTCATGGAAGCACTAATGGTTATAACATCACAATACAGCATAACCACTTCCAATCATCAAAAGTCATAAAAAAAGAAACCTATATATATATATATATATATATATATATATATATATATAAATATATATATATATATGCATATATATATATGCCGCCCCCCAAACATCTACAAAGGTATAAGGTTTTTTACAATGTTAATATATCAACTCATTCTAATATATATATATATATATAGCAATAATAATAATATATATATATATAATAATAATAATAACTATATAAATAATTTATATAATATAAGAAATAATAATAATATATATATGTAAACTAGCTATTAATAATAATAATAATATATATAATAATATGTAATAATAATAATATACATAATAATATATGTATATATGTAACCTGTATAATATGGAAATAATAATAGTACCAGCAATAGTAACTAATATATCAGCATATCTTCATTCCAACTCTTCTTTCAGCCAATAACCAGCCAGCCAGCTAATACAGCGCAACTCTTCAATAATCCTTTGTATATAATGTATAGAGTAATGTAATAATAATATGTATAATATATATATATATATAATATATGTATGTATATGTAATAATAATATGTATATGGAAATAATAATATGAAATAACCATATGTATATGTATGTATGTATCAATAACGCCATATAGCAGCCAGCAACCAACCAGCCATGCCAGCCAGCAGCATGTAGCCTAGCCCAGCAGCAATAATAGCTCAGCGCTGCTGCTGCTGTGGCACCAGCCAGCACCAACAACAACTGTATATATGGAAATGGCAGCACCAATATAGCAATAATAGCCCAGCCATATATATATATATATATAATATATATATATATCTATATTCCAATATGTATTGTATATATATATATATATATATATGTAATACATATATATATATCATATATATATATATATATATATATATATATATATATATATATATATAATATATATATATATATATATATATATATATATATATATAGACAGTGATAATGATGAAAATATTATTAGATAGAATCCTACAATAACAATAATAGTATTAATGGCGGTAGTGATAATGATAGGTATTTTAATAATAAGACCGCCTCTTTGAATTTGATTCTATCCCTTGAGTGGTGACATCTGTAATATATATATATATATATATATATATATATATATATATATATATATATATAGCAACACATATGGTGTATATATATATATATATATACTGCCATCTACATATATATAATTTATTTACCATCTCTCAGGTAGGGCTTTCGCCCCGTCGGTTGGACCAGCATCTTAGGCAGAGCAACTCGGTTAAATTTTTTTCGTAAGTCATGATTTATTTGAGAAAATATTGTCTGTTTTCAAGAATGTTTTTGTTTTGTATTATTTATTGTCAGGACTGAAAAGTCTATAATTAGAATGACTAAAATGAATGATACATCGGATATGAGATCTAAGATGTCCGTTAATGATTCCGTTAAATGTCTTTAAATTTGTATATGCAGCATTTTTGTATTCTTATGTCTATAATTTTATGCATTTTTGTTATAGGGGCGGATTTTGGTATTGTTTTTCTCAGTTTTGTTACTTGGTATCGGTATCAGTATCGAAAAATGTCTTTAAATGTCTGTATCGGCAAATAAATTACCGATGCCATACTTTATAATATAAAAAAACTGGTATCGGCCATTATATAATGGTCATTTAAATCTCGAGATCTGCCGAGATGAGAAATTTCTTGTCGGTTTCAATATGAATAAAAATATTGCTATAGTTTCATCCCAATCTATTACGCTTGTCATGGAAAATATGATTAAATTTACTCTCACAACAATCTAAAAAAGCTCTCAACTCTCTTTAAATTATTTACATAACTTTTAGAAACGTCGTTAAGCCTCGGAAAAATTGTAAATTTTTTATTTAAAATTTTAAACTATTTTTATACGTTAATTTTATATATCAGATACAGAAATAAACGGAACTCTTTATTTAAAATATTTACATAACTGTTTTATACGATAATTTTATAATATCATGATATGTATAAGATTCCGTTTGTGAGTATTACGGAGGTATCGTTATATTTATGAGTTATAATCGAGAATTCGAATCATATATATCTTATAGTGTACTATACACCGTAGAGGAAACCCGAGCCTTCAGATATTGATACGCCTAAGAGTGAACTCGAGTACTCGGTAATTACGCACAGCGTCACTATACGTATTATTATTGAGGTAAAAACTAGCAATAAGTTATCAGTCTATAGATTAAAAGTTTACATATGTAATTTGTGAAAATTAGAGATAAAATTAAGAACAAAGAAACATAGAAAAAAATTAAACAATTAATAGATGTCCGTGAATATCTATGATATATTCAAATTTCAAATATATATATTACGACTAATAAAGGAAATCTATTAAAGTGATCCCACTTACGCTCGAGATCGAGTAGGCATAATATTAAAATACGTACCTTTTTATAATCATTTCTACGGAGATATGTTGCAAAATAAATTTTTCGTTCCTTAAGCGAGATATTAAGTTTTTTTAATATCTTTCGAGAGTGTTTAGCTTTATATAATTTATTTATTAATTTAGATTATTTATATTTAATTTAGTAGTACATCACCTTAGATTATGTTAAATTTTCTATATGATATTTAAATTAATATTTTAGTTACAATTAAAAACAAATAATTAATATATAAAAAACTAACGCCCGAACCTAGTACTGACCATTTATCCTATACTAAGGCTTATTGTAGCGAATTTTTTAATTCATACACTTTAAAAATTAACGTAAAAAATATAAAGGTACTTATAATTATCCTACAGGTTCACTTCGGAGGCACGAATATTAAACGTATACTATATACTCTACTTTTTACGGAGATGATTATAGCAAAAATTTAAATTTTATTGTTCTTAAGACGAGTTTTTTTCATCCGAGAGATACCATAAATAAAAATATATATAAATAATAATTACGGAATCTAAAGCCCTGTAAATAATTGCTAATCAATAAGATTGTTATTGCACTACGTTTGGTAAGTGTGTTTTATATGTTGTTGTTCTGTGTCTCGTTCTAATTTTTTCTTATATATTTTTTATATTATTTATATATTCTAATTTATTAATTTTATAACTTCATTCACACTCTCTCTCTCTCGTCTCTCTGTCTCCTTAAATTCCATTTTCTTCGCTAAATAATTTTTAGAGGTAACTAATTAAAAAAAAATAATAAAAATATTGCATACACGACGCCGATCAATTCAAACTAGAAATACGTTCTCTCAAAAGATGATATAGTGGACTTGTTCTTCGTAAATGTCCAACTAAAATAAAAATTTCTTATTAATATATACTATCCCCGCGATTTAGAATTCCATTTTTATCGAACTTAGCTAAACACGTCACTGACAGTAAATAATTCATAGTTCAATTATGGTGACAGTATTCAATAGGAACCGATTAAACAACTCAAAAGGTCTAAATAAAATCGCTCTCCAAAAAGTAGTGCGAGACTTCGGTTGTAATTAATAAATTATATGAGAGAAATTTTTATTTATGGAAATTTGAGAATTAATCTTTTCAATATCGTCATTTTACGAGTTCCACTTAATATAATAAAACAGGTAACATGAATAAAAATCGGAGAAAATCTTTACTATATGAGAAATTAATTTAGAGAAGAGCGCTTAACTGACTAGTTTCAAGAATAAAGTTTAGGTGTTCCCTTAAGAAAATATTAGTGCAGTTTTTGCATTCGCTACGGTATTTATAGTCTCTATTATGGTAAAGTTCTTTTTTTTCTTATTTTCATTATCACATAGCTGTAACGAAAACGTCATTGATATAATGAGGTGACGTCCAGCTACATACACTTTAAGCAATCTACCTCGGAAAGCTGAATATAGAGAGTATATAGCACGCGTAAGTAGAGAGTTGAGACAGTAGTGTTCTCGGTATTTTATTGTTAAATCGTCTATATTTTTTTTTTTTTTGTTATCGTAAGCACATAACAACCCGAAAAGTTCCGATAAAGTCATGATGCGAATCTCATAGGGGATACAGAAATCCTAATTCAAAGACAACTAGGAGCACTAGATTAGCATCAATAATTATAATCTTATATGTCTGTAAGGACAAATGACGATATGTGAAAGTAAAATCAACAGTGATTCACATCTCTTATTACTATCTCGGGAGATGTTAACATAATTACTTTTTCACGTCTCCCTTCCAGGTCACGCACACGTGGGTTCTTCGTGTCTTTACTTTGGCGGAGGATTGTGTGAGTGCTTTTATAGATGACTAATACCTTATTGGATGTGTTCGCTTTAATTTTAATTTCTGTCCGTGCTTGTTATTATCTCAGTTTTCAGCTCGAAATATATAATTTTTCTCAGGGTTCACTAACTCTTAGGAAAGGTTCACATAGAAATTAATTAGACATCTATGATTTAGCTAACACTTAAAAGCAAATCAACTTATTTGACCATTATATATCCCATTTCCTACTTAATTAGGCTTTGAAGACGATACTGTTTTAGTATTATGCATACTTATTAAATAAAATAACAAAATTCTGGTTTTCTTAGAAATGTTCTTTTCCTCATTTGTAAGACATTCAGAGCAGAAATTTGAAAATAGTACTAATAAGATTCCCTAAATTCCTTCCAATTCTAGCATCTAGCAACTTCCCCATCTATTCTCACGCTTTATCTCGGG
>JABUQX010006055.1:15000-17500 GCA_015478945.1 Trachelipus rathkii
TAAAGGGTGGGTAAAATATGATAAAATTGCTGTTAGTTTGCATATATATGTTACTGAGTATGGAGACAGTGGGAATCCCATACTCAGGCGAAAGTCTTGTTTGTAATATTTGCTATCTTAAGAATGAAGAAGTTAATGTCTGTAATGAGAGATTAAGACGTCGTTTTAATATATGAAACGGGGAGGCCAATCTCTCATTACAACATAACTTCCTTCATTTTAATGGCAAATATTACAACAAACTTTCGGCCTGAGTATGGGATTCCCACTGTCTCCCATACTCAGTAACAATATATATGGAACTAACAGAATTTTAACATATTTTACCCCACCCTTTATTAAAACAATATTTATGATTGATATGTAGTTGACGATTTTTCGTCTCCCTCCCTCACAACACCAACCCTAATGATGGCTAAATCTATATTAATCCTATTCATCCCTTCATTCAGTAATACGGATAGAAGATGCCTTTTCCAAAACTCTATCCCCTCTCGATACCCTAATCACATGGAATAACCAATTACTGCAATACTTACTATATTATAGAATACCAACATTCGCCGAAACTATATACATTGGCTTCAAATCATCCACAAACATCAAATTAGCTGTGTCTGTCTCTCTAGTTTCTCCGTGCCGTTCCGTATATTGCTCTCCCTCTCTCGCACATGAAACTAAATTCAATCACAATACTTTCAAATCACTTTACAACCTGAGTGTTTCATCAACAAATACATTTAAACAAGCAAAAAGAGGGGTTACTGTAGCACCTTTCCCAGAAAAATTAGCAACACTCTTTTTAACCAATTCCTCAATTACCATTATATTCGTTAAAACAAATTACCAAAAATATTACCCTCATTCCATCAAACAACATCACCTTAAAAAACATTCTCAACCCCAAAAACGAAAAGAAAATCTCTCCCAAAGCTGTATATATCAACATCCCTGCAATATCTCTGCAATAAAAATATATAGGTGAAATCCCCATAGATTTGGCACAGAAGAAAAATCAACATCAGAGACCTGCACAGGACAGCATAAATTCAGCTTTAACCAAGTCATCAGGCGACCACAGGCCACCTATCAAAATCAACAATATAAAGATGATCAGAATTATCAATCACACGAACCATCGCAAATTCATGGAATCCTTTCATTTATAGTAGTATATAAAAAAAACACCTTAAAACTATGTATAAATTGGGATGATCATTATATTTTTTTCTGAAGAAGTTTTAATATATTTTGTACAAAATGAATATCTGAAACATCAAAATATTTCAACACACCATGAAAAAAATAGCAGACCAACTGAAAAACATTTGAACTGATGAAGATCAAGAAAGAAATCCGTCCTTTAGCCTGAAGAGGTCTCGCGTGTCGGGACGAAATTAGCTTTTCCTTTTTTAAAATGTTCGTTCATTAAAAAAAAAGTGCCTTAACATGTTTTAATTGTGTCACATCTTCAGTACTAAAATGAAGCTGACAGTAAAGACTCATACTAAACAAAGAATGCCAAGGGCTTCGCTTTCAAAGTAAATATATCATACGACCAAAGTAGTTCTTAATATTATATATTATTATATTATATATATATATATATATATATATAATATATATATATATATGATTATATAATATATATATATATATATATATATATATAATATATATAGATAAATTATATATATATATATATAAATATATATATAATATATACTATACTATATATACTATATAATTATATATAATATATATTATATATATATAATACTATATATATATATTTTAATACAACTTATTCTCCTAGAAATCAATTTATTTTCTAAAAATTTCTTTCGAAATATTTTATTAATTTGAATTAATTAACAATGTATTCCTTCTTTATAATTTAAATTATTAATTAAGTGAATTATATTTAATTTTCATCGAGTTTTAAGAGTGAGAGTGTGTGTGTGGAGCGTACTTCTAATGTTTACGTAGGACCCCGCCCCGCCTCCGGCCCCGGCTAACTTAGAGCAGCCCGGCCCGGCCCCGGCAATTCGCCGGTCGTACCCTAGTACTCTGATGAAAATTCTAAACAGTTAGCCCTAAAAAAAAAAGAAGAAAAAAAAAGATACAGCGTAGGCGAACTAATGTTGCTGCATATCTTTGCAAAACAAATGAATGAGAACGCCTTTAATGTATGTTAATTTGGAAATATTGGGAATACAAAAATCTGTAAGAAGAATCAAAAGTTATAGCTCGTTGTTTACTTAATACTAAAGTAGAGATTAATCATTAATGGTCTCCAAATTTCTTCAGTCGGGTTCTAGAACTAAGAATGAAATAGATGCTGGTCGTAAGACAGCAAACAATAAGGCGGGAGAACCAGTTTTGCAAAATTTAGCGCCGACTTTGCGCACAATCTTTTATTCTATATTTACTTATTTATTATTGTGAAACCGGCCAGTTTACAATGAATTTACAAATTTCTTAAAGGTGGAAAGCAACT
>JABUQX010006056.1:0-10000 GCA_015478945.1 Trachelipus rathkii
TATATATATTATATATATAATATATATTATAATATATATATATATATTACGGTGTCAGTTTATCATCCAATCCTATTAAAAATAATATATATTAATATAAATAGAGTATTATATATATATTATTATATATATTATATATTATATATATATATATATATATATATATCATTATGTATATATATATATATTATATATATAATTATATATATATATTAATAATATATTATATAAATATATATATATATTATATATATATATATATATATATATATAAAAAGACAACGAACTTATACCCCTGTTCGAAATTTTCATGCTAATTATATATATATATATATATATATATATATATATATATATAATATATATATATATATATATATATATATATATATATAAACATAATATATATTTTATATATAAAATTCTTATATATGATATTTTATATATATATATATATATATATATATATATAATATATATATATATATACTATATTATAATATATATATATATATATAATAATTATTATATTATATATAAGATATATTATATATATATAATAAATATATATATATAATATATATATATATATATATATATATATATAATAATAATAATATATATATATTATATATATATATATTATATATATAAAACAACTTATAATCCTATTCAATCCCATCCTACGCTATTTCGCTTAATGGTATAAACTAATCTTCAGAGCGAAATTACGAGCGCGTAGCTTGAACGAATAAGAGATATGGTGAACTCCCGAAACAGACGCTGATGACAGAGGTCGAGTCGGGACATCGAAAGTCTTTTGATATCTAGTGACGTAAGCTAACGAGTGAGTGAGCGAGAGGGAAAAGCAGAGAAAGGGGGGAGTAGGGGAAAAAACCCTCCCTGTTTGATGACGAGCCAAGGCTGACGTGACAACCCAAGAGCAAGCGGCTCCGAAGGCGGTGCGGACGGCGGTGTTGCGGGGCTAGCGACAAGGCCCAACCAACGGTGCACGTGGTGCGAGTGCAGCGGGGCAAGCGATAATGGGTGAGGGGCAAGCGAAATGGGGTGAGGGGCAAGCTAAGCAGCCATGGCAACCATGACTCACACGCGAGGCGAAAGGGGGTGAGGGTAAAACCAGACAGACAGACGTATAAGTAATTGTGTCTGTGTGTGTGTATATGTATCTATGTGTATATGTAAATATATATGGATATGTAAATTACATACTTACCTAATGACTCACGTACGTACATGACGAAGTCATGTACGTACGATCATGTGTGCGCGCCTTCGCCACGCACATGTGGGTATTCACACATGTACGTATTTTCATCTGTGTATACCTTTCTCTAAGCGATACTCCTCACAACTTACACAGAATCAAATGGTATAACATTTAATAAATTAATGATATTAATAAGGGAGAATGTAAATTTTAGTAATTGGAAAGATCTCATTTAAATAATAACAACTCTTCGACAAACAGCTACTCCTTCCATTAAACATTTCAGCATATTGTTGACCAAAATAACCAACTACTGTTTACAATAAATGCATTGTCTGTTTGTGTTACGCTTTGCAATGTAACTCATTGACTGTGTGTCTCTTACGTTTTTTTTCGATATTAAATATGGATTGTAATTACCATGTGTATTCATACTCTGAACTAGATGACATGCATCTAATGTATGGAATGACACGCTGCAATAGTTCTGCAGCAAGACGTTTGTACCAAGAAGGAAATATTCCCAAACCGAATTTGTCCAAGGCACAAGGTTTTTGCCACTAGTCATCAATGCCTGTCTGAAAACCAGGGTTTGTGGCGTCCAAAGAGGCGACTTAATGCAGGCAGACCCCGAAATCTTACTAAGGACTGTGATTTAGAAAGGATTAGTTCTTAATGAAATTTTCTGGCATCCTGAAAGAAGCACCGCGAGAATTGTCACTACATTTTAATTCGAACCAATCTAGTATTTGGACGTGTTAATACATGAGCAACAGTTACACCCGTACCACGAGCATCAGGTGCATACTCTATTACCAAATGACTATGCTCCTCGTTGTTGTTATATTGTTCAATGTTTTTGAACAAATGAATTGACCCAAACTTTTTTTTATAAGTTTTTTATAGGTTTTTATTTACCGACGAGGGCTCCACTTTACAAAAGAACAGCATCGTTAACGTTCATAACGAACACATTTCGGCAGACGAGAATCCTCATGCCAATTAACAGATCCGTTAAACAACATCAGTTTTCAGATTAAAATTTGGCAGGAATTTTTACATGATCAGTGTACTCTTTGCTTCGAGCTTGCCTCCCAGGCTTTAATGGCATAATCTACTTAACCCTTGTTTTGTTGCTGAATAACATGACCTCACGTACCTTGTTTTGATTGATGGTACCTCTCTCAGTTGCCGCCAAAACATGTTGTGTTTATGCATGATTGGGCCCCTGCACACTTTTTTAGCGCTGCAGCAGTCGTGAACACCTGAATGAGACCTTTTCGAATCAATGGATAGGTCAGAGGTGGCCAGTTCCGTAAACGTGACCAGGAAATAGGTCACAGACCTAAATCCTTGGATTATTACCTTTTGGCGGACTTTTAAAGACCTTAGTATACTCATCTCCGATCGACACCGTTGAAGACCTACTTATTAGGAATTTATTTGACGAATGAAGCGCATCATTTTCAAACAGATCTGGAATATTTTTGAACGGGTCTGAAAATTGATGAAAAAGGACGCCCTGGACGGAGTGCATTGGGAAAACAACGGAAGTCCATTTCAAACATTCATTTCCTTAGGGTTTTGATAATTTGTAGGTGCTTTTAGAAGAGAACAGATTATTTATGTGTACAAAAATTAAAAACCTATCATAAGTAATAATATGTTTATTACACACCCTATTCCGAAATGGAGTTATTTGTTCCTCAAATACTTTCTTTTAACGTTTGCCAATTTTTTTTAATTTAGCGTTTTAACCTTATTTGGTTTTGTAGAAGATAAGATATTTAGTTAAAAAAACACATATAGAACAGCCAGACGGAAAACTAAGCAAAAGCACATTACGTCATACCTTTTAATAGAAACTTTTACCTTTATTTTTTGCATTTCTTATCAGTTACCAAAAATTTGGTCCGTTCCTCCCAACTCACCCTATATATATATATATATATATATATATATAAATTATATATATCTATATAATATAATATATATATATAATATATATATAATATATATTATATAATATATATACTATATATATATATATATATATATATATATTATAATAAAATATTAAACATAATATATAATATTATATATATATATATATATATTATATTATATATATATATATATAATATATATAATATATATATATATATATATATATATATATATATATATATATATTTTATATATATATATATATATATTATATATTATATATTTTATATATATATTATATATATATTCATAATATATATTATATATATATAATAAATAAATAAAATAAATTATATATTATATATTATAATATTATAATATATATAATATATATATATATATATATATATATATATATATATTTATATATATATATAATAATATATATAATATTATATATATTTATATATATATATATATATATATTACTATACATATATTATTATATATAATATATATATATATATCTATATATATAAATATATTATATATATATATATATATATAATATATTATATATTAATAACAGGAGGAATATGTAATTGTTCAGTCCGATGCACTGTTTGTGAAAAATTTGAAGTTATTTTTCATTAAATTTTTGAAGTAGAAGTGAAGAGATATAAAGGGATATTATGGATAATATCAGTTTAGATTTCAGCATTCTGGTCAATGTTGAATGGTTCCACCATTCGTAATATGATTAGGGAAACTGAGAAAACCACAAAAAGAAAAAATGCAGTAAAGAAAAAGTTAAAAGGTTTTTGAAGACTCTTTAATCTGAGGTGGCATCACAGGATTTGCTGAAATGGACAGCACCGAAATAGAAAAATGAAAGAACGCCATGAAGAAGGCAGGTGGCAATGGTCTCAAAAATATTAAACACTACTCTGAGGTTTCATTAAATGAAAACTTATTGCGGGAGTTTTGCTAAGAATAGGAAAAGGAAAAAGAGAAAGACGTAAGAAGAGGGTTTAGAAATGAAAATTCCGCTAATCATTTTTGAGTAATGTATATTCTCAATGAATCATCTTTGGGATGAGAGAGGAAAACGTTTCAAGAGAAAAAGAAGAACAAAAAGGAAGTCAAAGACTAATGAAGAAATCTTAAATTTCTTTAGATATTTTTATTAATTTTTTTTTTATTTTCTATCCCCTTCTCGTTAAAGAAGCCGTGAGTGGGCGACATTCTTAAATATAATATATATACTATATAATATAGTTATTAATATATATATATAAATATTATATATAGTATATATATATATATATATATATATATATAGTTATATATATATATATTATATTACTATATTATATTATTTTATAATATATATATATATATATATATATATTATATTATAGTAATATATATGTATTTTTTATTATATTATTATATATTATATATATTATATATATTATTAATTATATATATTTATATATATATAATATATAATATATATATTATAATATATATAATATATATATATATTTATATTATATATTTAGTGATGCAAGGTAACATCCACATCCGCACATTATTAAAGATCCTTCATCGGCGCTTTTTTGCCCTGCGGATGTTGCCGCGGAATAATTTTTATTGTTCTGAGAGATCTTTATAATGAATTAAATAATAAAAAATACTTAAGAGAATCTGAAAATGGAAATGGGATAAATGAAAAAATGGACTTTGAAGGGGCAATTCAAAATAATGGCTTGTATTTTTATATCTTACTGTTATTCAAGGAGCGTTCCAACCTCGCTGAATAATAGTAAAATTCATTTATGTGGCATAGATATGGTATTGCCTCAAAAGAACTCTTTGCTGATTACGCCAGTTCGTATATTTTTCTAAACCCGTTAACATTTCTTACTAAATTGTGGGAAAATGACTCATCTTATTCACTGCATAAGGTTATGAAAACTCCATTTTGAAAGAAATATTATTACCATAAAAAAAAAAAAAAAAAAAAAAAAAAAAAAAAAAAAAAAAAAAAAAATAAAAAAAAAAAAAAAATCAGCGCCTCTAACAGCTTCTTTCTCCAATGTTAATAATACCTTAATCCTCAAAAGCTAAGAAGCATTTTGAACCCATACTTCAAATGAAAAGTTGGTGATTGATCGGTTTTTTTAAAAAAAAAAAGGACAAAATGAAAGATAATATTTGAACTAGAGCTTAGGAGAATAAAGGCTTTTTGGCTTCTGTGTGGAAATTAATAGACCTTCATTACTATTGCAAACTTACTTTCCTTAGATCCCAGTTACAAAAGTCCAGTTTTCTTTTTTTGTAACAATATTAGAAGAAGCTAAAAATTCGTCACTTTGTGTTGCAAGTTGAAAATCAATCCGAACAGTCTATTAACTCGCCACCCATTAAAAGGAAAAAAGCGAAATCTACAGAACCAACACATTCTAAAAGTATAATACCATACGATTAATAATATCCATTAATCTCAACGCTAATGAAGCATTTTGAATAACCATTTTCAAATGAAATGATGACGGTTTTAAAAGAAGATATGAAAGATATTATACAAAACTAAGCTAGAAAAACGTCTTTTAAGTTTCTCTGGAGAGTAAGGGGTTTTAAAGAGTATCGCAGATTACTTATTTCCCTTATAAAGCAAGTTTTTTTTTAACATATTATTATTATTAACCAGTTAATTGTCACTTTGTGTTGCAGTTTCAAAAAAACTTCAATCCGAACATATATATATATATATATATATTATATATATTATATATATATATATATATTATATAATATATTATTATATTATATATATATATATATATATATAATATATATATATATATATATATATAAATATATATATTTAAATATATATATAAATATTATAATTATATATAATATATATATATATTATATATATATATATATATATACTTATATATATATTATATATATAATATATATATTAATATATATAATAATATTATTATATATATATTACTTTATGTAGATATATTATGGAGAAGATATGCTCAACTATATTATGAATTATTACTATTAAAAGAAAAAAAACGAAATTACAGAAACCAACACCTTCTACAGTAAATCAATAACAGATTAGAAGAGTTTCTACAGTCCAGTTTAGTGATGAAGAAACAATGCATACCATAAAGATGTTAGTGCAAAATGATTGAAAATATACTAAAAAAGAAAACTGAATGAATTCAATGAAGGAAATACCTGTCTGCTGAAATCAGCAATTTTCGCTTACCACACTTGAGTAAACTTGCAAGGAAATACTGGCCTGTGTTTTCCAACTAGTGTTCCAAGTGAGAGAATATTTAGCAATGTTGGGTTAATATATGGTGAAAAGAGAAACAGACTCTCAGCCAAAAAAGGCAAGGAAAAACTTGATTGTTTATCAAAGCTTTCAACCTTTCTGTAACTTGAATCTTCAACAACAGCGAAAAAAGTAATTAATCCAATTGTAAATCTCTTAAATATAAAGGGCAATGGGAGGGGAGGAAAAGGATGTTGGAAGAAAAAGGAGAAGATTTGATGTGGGTGGCAAATTTAAGTGGGTCCCGTCCCGCACCTTTCAGGATAACACAGTTATTCTTAATAGATTTGTGGCTAAAACTCCGAAATATATTATAATAAAATATATATTATATTATATAATATATAATATATTATTATATATTATAATATATATAATTATAATAATTAATTAATAATAATATAATTATATATATATATAATATATATATAATACTTATATATATATATCAAAAATCCGCATCTCAGTCATCTCGCGGATGCAAAAAATGACAGTCTGCCTGCATCACTAATATAATATAATTATATATATATACACAAATATTAATAAATAAATGCAATAAAAATAAATACCACGTTATATAATTATATTAAGTATATTATTATATATATATTATATATATATATATTTATATATATATATATATTAATATATATATAATATGAAATATATTACGTTCTCTCGATATAAATATATAAAGAATAATATAAATATAAAGATATAATTTAAATTATAAACATAATAGATTAGATATTTTGACTAAGAAAGATAAATAAAGACCTTATAAAAACAACTTTGATAATGAATAATGATGTGGTATATGAATGTGTGAGAGAACATGATATGGATTGTATAACTTGTAGAAAATTATTAAATATTTTGAAAGACCACAAGTTAATGGGGGTATATAATGAGGGGGTATGGTGACTATTAATTATAGTTTTCAGATAAATCCTGTCTCTATATAAAATCATAAAAAGTGATGGATCAAATTTATGTTAAGGAAACACTTTGCTTATTGAGTTACTCTCAACATTATTTTAGGAGGACAAAAGCTTTGGAATTCATGGAGATAATGTTATTAACTTCATTGTCATGTGTTAAAGTTGAACTTGTCGATGTTTTATATATGGTCCTTAATATTTTCATATATTAGTATATGATATTAATTAATTCTCCTCCATTCTAGGCAATCTAGGGCAATGCGATGATTTCACAGGTCAACAAATTTTAAGTTTTTTTTCTGTTTGTTAGCCTATTTAGAGACCTGCATTACTCGTTTCTTATGTATTGTTATTTTTACTTGTAATTATATAAAAATATAGTTAAATTATATAATTTGTATTTTCGCATACTACGGCATATCGAGAGTCGCCAATGGTTCACTACGGTGCTACAATATAATATATACAGAAAAAAGTCTTGACATAAAAAAAAATAAGATATTTCTCTATTTGAACTTAAACATAAATAAACTCATTGCATGTTGTAGAAGACCGGTATGAAACATTACTTTAACTAACATTTCCGAAGCGAGATAAATGACCTGCTTATTAAATATGACTGTGTTGTAAACTATTTTTATATTAGTATATGTGACAAATAATATAATTAAATAAGAATTATCACGTGTGTTCACTCATTTATAAAGAATTAGAGAATAAAAAAAACAATCTGTTTCTGTATTTGTTGTTATACCTTTTCATTAAGTAGCGCAAAAACTGATTCTTTGATAATTACTTAAATGTTTGCGTAACACCATATAAATTTTGGATCAGCACAAAAAAACTAACATAGAAAGAAGTCTATATTAGAGATGTCAATAAAAATTATTGGTATTCTACGTGGGAAAAAAAAATAAAAAATAACAAAATTGTATCCTGACATAACATAAACAATAAATAATATCTAGAAAAAGTAAATGAATAAAAAACACCCGATTACCGAATGGGTGGTAACAAATTTTTTTAAGAACTTGTGATTCTTTAATGTAGTTTTTGCACCAAATTATATTGGTATTTGTCTATATAAGGTCCAATTTTGCCGCCAATCACTTGAAAACTAAAAAAAAAATTTACATTTTTTTTTTTTTTACCATTCATAAATGAAAACTTATAACTTTTATTTAAATTATTTACATTATCATAATATAGAATATATCCAAACGTTTTGTCTCTGTTCACGGGAAAATTATTTATTTCCATGTTTTATCATATGAGTGAAAATATATATATGTAAAGTAACAGGATTCTTTGTACTTGGTGGTCATAAATTCTTTGTAGACCAGTGTTATCATAGTTATAGGCTAATTAGTATTGGTATGTATAAGGTCCAATTTTGCCGCCAATCACTTGAAAACTAAAAAAAAATTTACATTTTTTTTTTTTTACCATTTCATAAATGAAAAACCGCTATATCTTTTTATTAAATTATTTACATTATCTGTTTGTATATCCAACTGTTTTGTCTTCGTTCACGGGAAAAATTATTTATTTTTCCATGTTTTCATGTGAATAACATGTAAGTAACAGGTATTCTTTGTCTTGGGTCAAATTCTTTGTTGACCAGTGTTATCATAGTAGGCTATGATGTAAGTAAAATGGTTTTCAACTGGATAAAAAATTGTTTGCATAGAGAAAATGTGTAATACTTAATGGTCATACCTACACCATCATGAAATCTGGTAAAGTGGTGATCCTCAGGGTTGTGTTGGGCTCACTTCTGTTCCTAATCTATATACGTGTGAATTGGGTGCGGGAATAAAAAAAAGGCATTTCTAGGTTTACTGATATTAAACTGGCTACTTCTGTTGGGAATCTTCAAACTTGCTTGAAAGTTCAGCATCACTTTGACAAACATCTTAATTGAACTGATAAGTGTCCAATGAATTTAAATAGGAAAACGTGCAGAGTACTTCACAATGGTAACTCAGGTAACAATAAAATTACTTGTATACTGTGTGTATTTGCAAGTTTATTTAGTTTATTAAATAGATTTTATCTATTTACCACAGTCATTAACAATTTTCACATTTATTTTGAGATAATTTCTTTAGTTAGTCTAGTTCAATTGGGAAATTCTCAGCTCTAACCTGAGGCTAGGTTAAATTAGGGCTAAATCTTGTTTTTCTGAATTTTTTGGTTTTTGTTTCAGTCTTGCTTATTAATTTTAATTTATTTTAAGATTTAGTAATTACTATTCAGCTATAGCATAATACTCATTTAAATTAATAACAAAGTTAAATTTATAAAATATTAAATTTATAAGTAATTTAGTTTATGTGGAATTCTTAGGCTAGGCTAAATTTAAGCTTGCATAAGTTTTACCTTAAATTATCATATTTGTTAATTTATTTTAAGTTAATAGCAGGTTTTAGTGATTTTTATTTAACTATAGTAATAGGTAGATCTACATTTATTTTAGCAGTAAGGCTAACTTAGATCCAATTGCCAATA